>NESQ01000401.1:0-79377 GCA_003070745.1 Tuber borchii
TTTGTATCAGCTGCGAAGACACCTCGATATTTATATTCCGCGTCTGGCTGTTCGCGGGCTACATAATCTTCCTATATAACTAAGTATCTCTTACTCTTCTTTCCGACTTCAACAGAAGTGCGAACCCTTTCTGACCCTGAAAACCTCTGCACCCATACGCGACTTGTAGACACGTAAGAACTTTTTATTCTACGATGGTGTGGACACCCCTTGTAGTATTCGTACGATCTTTTATCTGAAGCGAATCGAGTTACGAATAATCACCCACGTTTGCTAACGTAGAGATACTACTCGCTGAACCGAAGATGGCCAGTCTTCTCTTGTCAGCTCCGTCGGAAACCAGACTGCATGTGCGTCTTGCAGTTTCGTCTACCGGCATTATACGACTCTTCAGCATGAATCGAACCAATGGTTACAAACATAGTTATCGGTCTTATGCTAACAAGTCCTTTGGGGGTTCCCCGACCCCCTTCCTGGGTATAGACTATTCTTCTAGTACTGGGCGACTTTCCACACCGCAGTGTTTAACTTTCATGCAGCTACTATCGCGTTCTATGAGTTTCCATATAACTCTTTATTGAACTTATAGTTTTTCACCGAAGAAGATCCTATTCCTACCTAGGAATTCTAACTTCATGTTTCAGTGAAAACCCTACGGTCGCATGACTCTAATGAAGACTTGCTTCTAGTCAAAGACCGCTCTCGACTTAAGTCAAAATAACTCTGACGAGGTAGGGAGTTGAACACTTGACCTTATGAAAGAAGTCATGTGAGTATCCCACTAGACCGTAACAGTGTTACTTGATGGGTCATCTTGTCTGTGGGTTTTGGTGAAGGGACACAACTCCCGCGGTGACCAGTGTTGACCTAGCATTCCAACGTCGGGGCCGGAGGGGGGTGAGTTGTAATTTTCCAAAGGAGATTTCCTGCGCAAGGTAGGGTAACTTGTCCCTAATAGTGTACCAGAGAGCTCTGTGCCTAACAGGTCACCAATTGCTTCAGGGCCACTCCCACCACCATCTTAGCTGCAGAAGCAGCTCTCCCTCCCCTTTCAGTGCTCCTCCACCACAAATGCCGCATGGCGGGTTTTCGACTCTGTTGCTCCCCTCCTACTATCCATCCTGCGGCAGCTCGCCTCCATCCAACTTTTCCCTCGGCACTCCCAGAACGGGCAAGTGAGAATTTCAGATCCCTCTGCATAGGCCTCGACCCCAACCTTAGGCCCCTCCTCTGGTCCACCCCTGAAAGGAAACCTCCCGTCAGGACTCACCTCCCGGTTGACGCCCTGGCTCAACTCGTGCTCCCCCTCCTGGAGGGGTCCTCGCCCCTTCCCTTGTTAGGTTCGTCTCTATTGCCAGATCTCCCTGACCTCCCCTCGGAAGCCCTCATGCGGGCCTCCTACCTCACCCTCAAACATAAGGCCCGATCCATGATACTAGATTCGTGGATGGCCTCCTACCCGCCTACCGCATACTACCTCTTCCCCCTCACCATAAAGCCGCACCCCATCATGGGCCTAGGCAAGTTTATGGCTGGACGTATCCATCAAATGCGAGCACAGAAAAGCTACCTGGCCACACACCCTTCTTGGTCCCAACCTGACCTCTCTCCTCACTGCCCCCTATGTGGTGAGGAGAATGAGACCTTCAGCCATGCTGTCCTCCGCTGCGAAGCCAAAGCTACTCCTAGAGCCCACCACCTCCAAGGTGTGCTCTCCGTTGGGGCAGACTCCCCACTTTGCTCCTCTGCCCAACTCCTACTTGGCCTTGCCTCCTTTGTCAACGAGACATGCACAAATTTTCCTCCCACGATGGCCTCGTACGAGCTGTCATCTCCAGTGTCAATGGTTTTTCCTTCCTCACCCGCTGCTAGGGGTGTTTCGTGTCGTCACCTTTACGTCCTATTTGATTTAAATGTTGGTTTTATTTCAGCGATAGTTTTTGTTTATGATTTTTCTTTTAATGTTTTTGTTGTTTTGATTTTACATTTGGTTGAATTCTGTATGTTGGTATTGTCTCGAGAACTTGACACAGTTTGAAGAAGTTGTTTTGAGTTTTTATTTTGTTATCTTGTTTTTGGGATTAAGGTTTTCATTGCGCCATAGCTAGCGCTGCATGCGAGTTCTTGTAACTTCACAATGAATACATGATATAAAAAAAGAAAAAAAAAAAAAAGAGAAAAAAAAAACCGCTACCTTATGCAAGTGGAAGCATCCGAATTGGACGACGTCGCATAAAGTTACAAACCCTCGAAGATATGAGATCAAAGAGTGGTCATTAAGTAACAGGACGAAATCTGCGTGAAAGTTAGACAGTTCAGTCTCGAAAGTCGCCCAGTACGAGAAGGATAGTCTATACCCAGGAAGGGGGTCGGGTAACCCCTAAAGGACCAGTTAGCATAAGGCCAATAACTATAATCGTAACCATTGGTTTGATGCATAGTGAAGAGTCGTATAATGCGGGTAGACGAAACCATTAGACGCAAATGCAGTCTGGTTTCTGACGGAGCTAACAAAAGAAGACTGGCCATCTTCGGTTCAGTGGATAGTCTCTCTGCGTTAGCAAACTTGGGTGATTATTCGTAACTTGATTCGCTTCGGATAAAAGATTGTACGAACACTACGAGTCGTGTCCACACCATTGTAGAATAAAAGTTCTTACATGTCAACAAGTCGCGTATGGGTACAGAGGTTTTCAGGGTCAGAAAGGGTTCGCACTTCTGTTGAAGTCGGAAAGAAGAGTAAGAGATACTTAGTCATATAGAAACATTATGTAGCCCGGGAACACCCAGAAGCGGAATATAAATATCGAGGTCTCTCCCCAGCTTATACAGACAACAAGCAACGGAGAAGAGACCTTAACAATGTATACACTTTATCACTTCAAACTTTTATCGCATGATTATTTTATCTTAAAAATCATTCATCTCCCTAGACGATTATCTCCAAACACCTATATGTGATTAGGGCCTTAGCGTAATAAAATTCCTCCATTACGCTACCCTCATCACAGTATATTGTTATCCTCTACGTTACCGAGATGAATGAGTGAAACTACTCTCTACTGCTCAGCTCAATCCGCCCAAAAATCTTCAACCTCAGAAGATCAAAGGCAGTATAAAATTGAGATCTCCCTCAACTCAATTATCGAACCTCATCCACAAATCCCTATACCCTCCATCACACAAGTCTTGCAATCTGAAGCAAGCACCGAACCCTACTTCGAGACATATCAGTCTTGGACCGATCCACGAAACATAGTCACCATCCAACACCTGAAAAACCCTCTATCAATACTTAGAAGGATACGACTTTGTGTGGGAGGAACCCACAAAAGAACATTACCAAGTTGAGTTGGACGAGACTCTGACCGCTAAGATCAGAAGACGGTGGTACAATCTGGAAAGATAAGCAAACCCCTTCTTCATCCTACATCATGTCCGGTCTTAACCCAAGACAAGGTGGAGATGAACCTATGGATATAGGCGATGATGAGTTAGCCTCTACTGACGCCCCATCGGTTACAGATACCACCTATAAACTACACCATTCCAGACAGCCCTCTGATAATCCAGAAAGTGGTTCTGGGTTCATGGCTAGACAAAGGTCCAACCCAGGCCTTCTCGGATCGACTAAAAATCCTCTCCCCACCATAGAAGGATAACTCCGCTTAAATCAGGTAAGCGAACTCCTGAATGTCTTCGTGCCGAACTTAGCCCACAGCATAGATGCCCAGCATCTAGCCTGCAATGTCCTCACCCCGGAAGCCCAACACGCGGCCCAGGAGCTTTGGAAGGTCCGACAACTACTGGCTCAGGGGAAACAATTTGTGGAGGCCGAATTCGCCAAAATCGACGGTCTTCTAGGACTAGTTAACGGACAGGCTATCAGTGCCCAACAAGGCTTAAATGAAAGGTTGACAGCACAGGACTAAAGACAAACTCGCCACGCAAATGTCAGCTCCGAGTTAGCAAGTGCTATCGCAGGAGAATGCTCAGCTTCGTTTATTCGATACCAGATGCTAGACAGAGCTCTGGAAGAGGCAAAATCTCAGCACCGACAAGAGCTCGGAAACCTTGATCGACAGCTCGAACAAGAAAGACGAGCGCGAAGCCGACAAGCTACCCAATTGGCCGAAATGCAAGAAACGCTCCAGAGCTTGGTGAGACAGGTCATGGGAAACAGAAAGAGTCAGACCCTACGCCTGACACGACGGTGGCAGCCGGAGGTGGTGGAAACGGAGGACGGCAACCCCCGAGAGATCAAGGGGTATCTGGAAGCCCGGCAGGGAGAGAAGGAGGAGATCAACAGGGTGGAGATGGCAGAGAAGGACGAGAGGGAGGACCCACCACCGGAGGTGGTGGAAATGGAGACTCCCCCTCAGATGATAGTGATGAGTCGGAAGACGATGAAGACTCAGACGATGTTGACGAGCATGCTATCCAAAGGGTCGCCAAAATAATGGGAAGGGCATTTGGAAAGACATCAAGCCGACCAGCTCAAGCCCCTTTTGTCTACAAACACGACGACCACCAAAATGTGGAACTTTGGTTAATCGCCTGCCGAGATTACTTCAGAAGAAATAAATGGCAGTGGAAAAAAGAGTCTGATCGAATCACCTATGCTCTTAGCAAAATGGAAGGGAAACAAGTTGCACCTTTCACCATTGCCTACCGAAAAGGAATGACTGGAGAGCTTGTGGCCACCAAGCAGGAAGGTTATGACCTATGGGAAGTTTTCGCCGAACAAGTTAGACGACGCTTTGGTCCCACACAAGAGGCCGAAAAATCCCTCCGATCCATGGAAAACGTCAAATACAAGGGCGACATAAATCAGTACCTTTTAGAGATAGAAAACCTCAATATCCATGTAAAGATGTCCTGAGTCGCATGGAGAAAAATTATTGAAGATCACCTACCAGCCGAAGCGCTCCGACGATTGTCAATGAAAGAATACATCTTCGACTCAGAATAGTTAGAAGCTGTTCGAACAGCGACACGGGCCAAGAAAGATTTCAAAGAAAGGCAAGGACTAAAAGGTAGCAGCCCGGGATCGGCATCAAGTGGGAAACGAAAGCGAGACGAAGACGCCTCAAAGTGACGACGAAAAAACCAAAGAGACAATACTCGACTAAGGAAAAAGCAGAGTACCAGAAGGGGTAAGCAGCAAAGAGGAAAGAGAAGAAGGAGAAGGCGGCGCCTAGGCAAAAAATCATGCATAGGGTGTGGGCAGATGCTCATAAGGGAATTGAACAATCTACCATCGACGAACGGAAGACTGCGGGCCAATGCACAAGATGTACACTGACAAACCACGGTTGGAAATACTGTCAGAAGGAAATCAAGGTCAACGCAGTAAGAGTTAGGCGGTCGGAACCCCAATTGAAGAAAAAATCCCCTCAACGATTCAACCACCCAACGCCAACAAACAGACCTCGTGTTATAGGGGTAGCATAATGGGAGAGGGTTATTACGCTATGGCCCTAATCGCTGAATTAGTGCTGGGAGAATATCGTCTAGGGAGACGAATGTATTATGAGTAAAATAATCCTGCGATAAAAATTTAAAGTAGTAACGTGTATATATTGTTAATGTCTCTTCTCCGTTGCTTGTTGTTTGAATAAGCTGCGAAGACACCTCGATGTTTATATTCCGCGTCTGGGTGCTCGTGGACAACATAACCTTTTCATATGACTAAGTACCTCTTACTCTGTTCACCAACTTCAACAGAAGTGTGAACCCTTTCTGACCCTGAAAACCTCTGCACCCATATGTGACTTGTAGACACGTGAGAACTTTTATTCTGCGATGGTGTGGACACCTCTAGTAGTGTTCTTACGATCTTTTATCCGAAGCGACTCAAGTTACGAATAATCACCCACGTTTGTCAACGCAGAGAGACTATCCACTGAACCGAAGATGGCCAGTCTTCTTTTGTTAGCTCCATGAGAAACCAGACTGCATTTGCGTCTTATGGTTTCGTCTACCGGCATTATACGACTCTTAACTATACATCGAACCAATGGTTACGATTATAGTAATCGGCCTTATGCTAACCGGTCCTTTAGGGGTTCCCAGACCCCTTTCCTGGGTATAGACTATCCTTCTAGTACTGGGCGACTTTCCAGACTGAAGTGTCTAACATTCACACAGATTTCGTCCTGTTACTTAATGACCACTCTTCCATCCCATATCTTCGAGGGTTTGTAACTTTATGCGACGTCGTCCGATTTGGATGCTTCCACTAGCATAAGGTAGTGGTTTTTTTCTCTTTTTTCTTTTTTCTTTTTTTTTTTTTTATCTCCCGTATATATTTGTTTGCTAAGCCGGTAGCTATCTAGGTACAAAGTCGCTCCCGCTCGTCGCCGATGTAGACAAAAAACCACCAACTACAGTCCATCCCCCATCCCCCTCACTAAAACCATCTGACCCTGCCCAACCAACCTAAACTACTTTGAATAGAGGTAGAAAGCGGATGCCAGCTACTACTGGTAAAAACTACGAGAGAAACAAAGGCCTGAAAACATCGAACCAAAAACCTCCACAGACGTCAACCCCAAAGAAAAGCCCCAAAGCGACAGTGAGCAACCTATGAACCAAACAAAGAAAACTTCAAGCCCGTCTAGAAATCCCAACCCATTGACAAAAAGGGCGGATGAACCAACCCACTCGAGTATACACAAGTGCCGTAATGGCTGGAGCATAAAGCCCAGCCGGAGAGTCGAGGCGAGGACCAGATGGAGATCCATATGACTAAGCCAGCGCGGCGGAGACATGTGGCGCCAGGTGTGAGACCCGGTGGTCAGCGGAACCCGGATCAGAAGCGTTGCGTAGCCTTCCCCCTGAGAGGAAGGGCCAGAGACGGAAGTCTGAAATCCCCTAGGAATAAGACAAAGCCAAGACCATCATAAGGGCACAGAGCCAGGAGAGAAGAGTAGTAGGGTGCCAGCCAGAGATCGTAGTGTAGCTGTAACCAAGCAACGGGACGAAAACCAGGAGGCGAGGAAGGAGGGGTAGACCCAACACCGGGAAGTAGGAAGCAAAAGACCACTAATGGATCACAGTTTTTTGACAATGCGACTGTACCGGCCGTAGCGCTCAGGAGATAGTGCAATACCAGAGAGCAGAGCCACCGGGGCCACTACTTCACCGATAACCCGAAGCTGCGCTATGCTCAAGACGAGGTGGAGGGGTTGCCGACCGTGCAAATGCTAAGCGAGGGCAGCAAAACAAGTGCGGAGAAAGAGGGGGAAGAGCATGAAACCCCATAGACGAAGGCACCCAAATACCTAACCAATTAGAAGGGAAACAGAGGGAGAAAGGAGGAGGCGGAGCATCAACCTGGTAGGCAACAAGGCCATCAGAAGAGGGGAGAGGGACACTAAAACCCACGATGATTTCTCATGGTGTTGAGATTGCAATCGCCAGAGGTGTAGAGGAGATGGTTCGTGTTGCATAAGATAGCGGTTTTTATTTCTTTTCTTTTTTTCTCTTTTTTTTTTATATCATGTATTTATTGTTAAGGTACAAGAACTCGCATGCAGCGCTAGCTATGGCGTAAAGAAAACCTTAATCCCAAAATCAAATAACAAAGTAAAGCCTCAAACAAACACCCCCAAACTGTGTCAAGTACTCGACACGATACCAACATACGGAATTCAACAGCAAGAAAAATCAAACCAAACACAGGCTTAATACGAAAAATCATAACACATAACTATAAATAACAAATTCAAATGGGACAAAGAGGAGACGACTCGAAAAAGCCCCTAACCGCCGGGGATGAAGGAAAAACCATTGAAACCGGGGACGACAGCTCATATGAGGCCATTGTGGGGGGAAAGTTGGTGCACGTCTCATTGATATAGGAGGCGAGCCCTAGGAGGAGCTGGGCGGAGGACCAAAGTGGGGAGTCTGCCCCAACGGAGGGCACGCCTTGGAGGTGGCGGGCTCTGGGGAAAGCTTTGGCTTCGCATTGGAGGACGGCGTGGCTGAAGGTCTCATTCTCTTCACCGCAGAGGGGACAGAGAGGGGAGAGATTAGGTTGGGACCAGGTGGGGTGGGCGGCCAGGTAGCTCTTCTGGGCCCGCATTTGATGAATTCGTCCGGCCATGAACTTGCCTAAGCCCATGAACGGGTGCGGAGTCGTAGTGAGAGGAAAAGAATAATAAGCCGGCGGCGGGACCTTGGTCTTCCAAGAGACCAACATCATGGCACGGGCCTTACGCTGGAGGGTGGAGTACGAAGCACGCATGAGGGGCTCTGGGGGGATAGTTGGGAGGTCCGGGAGCAGGGTCGAGCCTAGCAGGGGGAGAGGCGAAAGGCCCTCGATGAGGGGGAGGATGAGATGAGAGAGAGCGTCAACTGGAAGATGAGTTCTAACGGGGGGTTTTCGTTCGGGAGTGGACCAGAGGAGGGGCCTAACATTGGGGTCGAGGCCCACACAAAGAGCCCTTAGGTTCTCCGCGTATCGGTCTGGAAGTGCCGAGGGGAAGGACGGGTGGAGGCGGGCGGCCGCCGGGTTGATGGTGGGGGGAGAGCAGCAGAGGCCTAGGGCAGCCATTTCGACGCTTGTGGTCAAGGAGGACCGAGAGGGGGGGCAGCGCAGCTTCCGCAGCTAAAATGGTGGTGGGTGTGGCTCTGAAACAATTTGTGACCCATCTCTGGACGTGATGCCAGTGGATGTCCATTCTTTGGAGGAGTCCTTTGGTAGGGACGAAAAGATCAGCCCCATACGAGAGGATAGGGAAAATAAGCGAATACGCCAGCTTGTGGTAAAGGTGGGGGGAGACCCCAGAGCCTGGCCCAGACATCCTCCTGACGGCCGAGAAGGCGGCTTGGGAGAGGGCAAGACGACGGGAGAAATGAGCGGTGGATGAAATATTGGGGAGAAACCAGTAGCCCAGCCAGCGAAGCTGGGTGGCGGGAAAGAAAACCTGGCCATCCAGGGCGATAGGGGGGGTTTAGGATCACCCGGCGGGTCCCTCTGATGTGGGGTGCGCCAGTGTATCAGTTCTGTCTTGGGGATAGAAAAACCAACCTTCACTGCTGTGGCCCTGGCCTTCATGACTCCAAAGGTCCTCTGAAGCAGCCTAACATTGGTGCGGTAAGAAGAGGAAGAAACAGTAATAGAAAAATCATCAACATAGGACAAAATAACCCCTCTGGGAACTGTCACATGTAAACAAGAAACATAAATTACAAACAACAAAGGAGAAATCGGGGACCCTTGAGGGGTACCAACGGTGACAGAAGAAAAAATCTTAGGAGAGCCCTGAAATAACAAACAACACCTCCTGTCAGTTAAAAAGGAAAAAACCCAAGAAACTAAATAACGATTCACCATCTTCCTGCGAAGGAGGGAGCAGAGGATGGAGGCATCAACGTTGTCGAAACCACCTTTGATGTCAAGGAAAAGAGAGGAAACTTTCTTGCGGGACCTTTGCAGAGTGCGGACGGAGTCGACCATTGCTGCGCAGGCGTCGAAGGAAGGAAGGGTCGGGAGGGAGCCAGATTGGTTGGGGGATAAAAGCCCTTGGAACCGGGCGACAGCAGAGAGGCGGGAGGCGACAATCCTCTCGAGGATCTTGGAGACTGTTTCCAGAAGGACGATAATTCGAAAAGAGGCCGGCGAGTCGTAGGAGGCCTTCCCAGGCTTGTCGAGACGTACACCGTGCGCTCGTTTGAGAGAGGCGGGGTGATGGCCGTGTATCAGGAGCGGTGAAAAAAGGGTGGTCAGAATGTGAGGGCAGGCTTTATGCAGGGCCTTCCACACAGAGTAGGGAATAGTATCTGGACCAGGAGCGGACGACGGAGAGCACTTTGAGAGAGCAGCGGCTACCTCCTCCCGGTGAGGATTGGGGCATCGCCGAAGGCGTGGAGATTAGCAGGCAGAGCAGGGGAGGGACGAGTTGGAAAGAAGTGAGCCAGGAGCGAGGAATTGATATCCGACGGAGTGTGGGCGTCGGGGAACGATGGAAAGCGGGAGACCGGACGGCCCAGGGAGAATTTCTTAACAGTCCATATGGAGCGAGGGGTGGCCTCGGCCAGGAGGGATCTCCAATGGGAGTTCTTCGCATTCTTAATTGCTTTGAAGTACCCATTCTTTGAGAGCTTGGCTGCCACCCTATCCGTGGAGAGAGGGAGGCCCTGGCCTTGCGGGACGCGGAGTGGTATTCGCGACGGAGGGTTGAGAGTAGAGGCGACCACCACGGCTTGGATCTGTTTGAAGGACGAGAGAGTGGAGTGTGGCTGATCAAGAGCGAGGTGACTGAGCGAAGGGCGCAATCAAACCAGGCCTCGAGGGCACAGCGGGGGGGTTGACCGGAGGGGGGGAAAAACAAGGGCATCAAGGAGGGGAGAGAGGGCCACCCAGTCCGTCAAGAGCCAATTGGGAGCGGGGGGAGGAGGGTGCAGCTTGGGATGTTGCAAAAAGATAGAAATAGGAACGTGATCCGAGCCAGAGGAGGGCAAAAGCGTGTCCCACCTTTGAACAAAAGGACGCAATAAAGAAGAAGAAAAAGCAAAATCAATAACAGAAGGTCTGGCAGAGCCACCAAGGGGGAACCTCGTGAAAACCCCCGGGGTATTGAGGAGAGAAAAGCCCAGCTCAGAAGCTCTTTGAAAAAAGGAAAAGACAAGGCCAACTCATGTTGGGAGTGGCGACGAGAGGGGTCCGCAAGGGGATGGTGAAGGTTAAAATCTCCCACCACGAGGAGGGGGAGAGAGGAGAGAGGAAAGGCAACAAGAGGCGATACCGAAACGTCACCCCTCCTCTTGCCGGGTAAATTATACACGTTCAAAATGCGAAAGGAAGGAAAACCAACACCAAACAAGTCATTTGCGAACACATCAAGTGAAAACACATCATTCCTCTCCACAGAGCTGGGGAGGACGGAAACTTCTTTCTGAAAAGCCAATGAAACGTAAAAAGCAACTTTGGGTTTGGGGGATGGTGAGGAAGGAAAATAACTATCAAAACCTTGAAAAGACCGAAGGCGACCCTTCCAGAAGGGGGGATCTTGGAGAGCCACAATGGCCGGGTAGTTAGGGGAATCCGCAAAAGAATTAAACAAAGAAAGAAACACATTCCAGCTCCCTAGGCAGTTGTGTTGAACAAGATGAAGCGAGCGGATGGGGGCTGGCCCCCTCAGGTTTTCGGAAGTGGTGTTAGACATTTACCGGCGCGAGGCCGAAGTGTCTCTAGGGGCAGGGGAGGGGCTAGGGTCCACATCGGGGAGTGGGCGACCTGCCTTGAGGGAGGGCGGTATGACGAGAAAGACGGCATCGGTTTGGGAGTGACGAGGGGATCGGTTCCCGAGGGGATGGGCCTGGCTTGAGGGGTGCTGGGCACCTGGCCTTGAGGGGGGGGAGGGGGGCTGACTCTGAGGTATCCATGGGGTCGGTGACACCAATTGTGCCTGCGTCGGTAGGGGCAGTGGGGGGCGTTCAGGGCAATCCCTGTCTCTGGCAGAGTGAGGGCCATGGTAGTTTGGGCATTTGGCAGGTGAGGCTATGCAACAACCAAGGATGGGGCGAAGGTTTCCTTCTTTAGGACAGGTAGGGTTTGAACAGCGGTGGTCGGCTTTGGAGTGAGGGCCGCCACAGAGTTGGCAGACGGTTGATTCCTTGCAAAGAGGTTTTAGATGCCCGAATTTCCAGCAGTTGAAGCACTGACTTTGAGAGTTGAAGGAGTAGGCTCTTTTGACTTCGCGATTGTCGCCAAAGAGGAGGATACGGGGGGGTCTGTCATGCGCCACGCCAAATCCGCTGGGACATGGACGACGACTGAGAAGGCTTTCTTACCGTTAGTTCTGGCTTCACGGTCAGCATTGAGGAAACGGGAGCGGGTGATAATCAGGTTTTTTGCGTTGTCAACGCCGGCACGTAGTAGGGGTGGAGCTCCTCGTCTGAGTCAGGGTGGGCGTCCATGGGGATACCATGGATGGCAAACTGTACGTCAGTGGGGGCGTAGAGGAAATGTTCCCAGGGGTTGTCGTTTACTGGGAAAGATTGGTTAAGCCTGGCAGCGAAGGTGTCAAAAAAGGGAGCGTAGCAAGAAGCGGGAACAAGGGGATCAGCCACAGTGAGCGAAACGGCGCCTTTCGGGCTAACCGAGACTCGAAAAGACCTTGGGAGATCAGAGCCAGCCTCGCGAAGGACAGAAGCAGCGATGTCAGGGAAGCGGACGCGAATGGAGGATTCCTGAGGGTGGGGACAATGGGTCGAACGAGGGGCGAAAAACCTTCTAGCAGCACTGGGGAGAGGAGCAGGACCCTTCGGGGAGGCGTCCTGTGCGACCGCCGCGACTTTGTTAGCAGTGGTGCTATTGGGGGAGTTCTTACCCTTTGCCTTGGACTTGGCCTTATTGGCTCTGACTGCGGCATTAAACTCAGAGGTACCACCGTGAATGACTTGAGCGTATGATTTTGCTTGGGGGGGGCATGAGGAGCGGGGGGGGAGGCCTCGGAGGAGGGAGCGAAGATGAGGGACCAGAGGGGCCAGGGTGCACGGGAGGGGGGGTGGGGGAGGCGCGCGGGCCCCTTTCTGGGGGCAGCAGCAGCAGGGGTGGCGACCATTCTGTGTGACAAGTCCCGGATGGCATCGCGGACTTCACGGAGTTGCTCGTTAGGGGAGGAATTGGCGACTTGCGACTGCAGGTCGTGGACTGACGATCGGAGCTCCTCCAATTGGGAGCCGAGTGAATTAACCGCGTGGAGGGAGGCACACAGCAGAGGGAGGAGGGAGCTTTCGCCGATCGAGAGGCTGTCGCACTCTTGAGGGGTCAGAGAAGGTAGTTGTTCAGGGGTGAAGCTAATGAGGGAACGAGTTCGTAGAAACAAAGAGGCCAAAAACGAGCCTCAGAGGAGATCTCAGAGGTAGAGGGAGTGACAGAGGAGGGCCCAGCATGGGGCTGGAAGAGCGAGATGGGGGGCCAGAGGGTCCATGGCTGGTCGAGGGGGCGTGAAGCCCGACGTAGATAGGAAAGGGGTGAGGGTGGGGATCGTGCACTAGAAACTGTGGTGTTGTAAAAGCTATGGTCAGGAAAATAGAGGGCGCGGAGCTGTTGCATAAGGTAGAGGAAGACTCCTCTCATATATCCTGCGAACAGGAACCGGTCGGACGGACGGCCGCGACGTATTCGGTGTGCAAGATGGGTCATCTTGACTGTGGTTTGGTCAGGGACACAACTCCCGCGGCGACCAGTGTTGACCTAGTGGTCCAACGTCGGGGCCGGAGGGGGTGAGTTGTATTTTTCCAAAGGAGATTTTTGCGCAAGGTAGGGTAACTTGCCCCAATAATGTACCGGGAGCTCTGTGCCTAACATGAGCTCCCCTCTCCTAAGTTCCGTCCCGGATACTTTCTCAGTCTCTAACTACTATTTACATTCCTTTTCGAGCTCAGCATGGTAGGGGTAAAAACCACAAGCGTTACTTGTCCACTGTGGAAAACCTTTCGCATACTACTCGACTTCTTCTAGGCCCGGCATATCCGGATTTTCCCTATGAAACTTATCCACCTCTTCTCTGGCGTTTGCCAACCCCTCCGTGGGTCCCAGGTATTTTCATCTTCAGCGCAACCTTTCCACTTTATAAAATATCGAAGCTCTTTAAACTTCTTATTTCTGCCCTTGACCCTTCTTGTATACGAGATGACCTCACTTTTTACAATCCATTCAACTTCCCACTCGAGGTCGCCTTCGACATCTTCGGGCTCCAGGGTTGTTGTTCTCGGTTCGGTCGATCAGACACGCGATATGGTTCAAGCAACGAGACATGAAACACTGGGTGGATTTTCCAGCGAGGCGAGATTTCCAACCTGTATGCTCTATTCCCTCTTTTTTCTAATACTTTAAAGGGGCCATGGAGCTTTGGACTTAGTTTCTTCGAAGGATGTTTGGTTCTGATATTTTTTGCGTTTAGCATTACCAAATCTCCGACCTCGATGTCCGGTTGTCGAGTGCTTTTCGATCGTAATATTTTTTCATCGCTTCGCGGGTTTCATTCAACATCTGTCTCGCTTGAGCATGTATCGTCTGCATCCAGTGTTTGTACATTGTCGCACCTGGATTTTGAGCTTCTCTTTCTTTCATCCATTCTGTCTATGGGTGAAAACCATAGTTGGCGAAGAAAGGTGTCATCTAGTGTGCTGCTGTCTTGGAGTTGTTGTAGGCGTGTTCGGCTAATGGTAATAGCTGATACCAATCGTCCTGGTCGTAATTAACGAAGTTTCGCAAATATCCCTCTAGTACCTGATTGGTTCGTTGGTTTGCCGTCCGTCTGTGGGTGATAAGCCGTCGACATTCGCCTTTTGATTCCAAGCGCTTTGCACAGTGATTCCCAGAATTCGCCCGAAAATTTTGCATCCATATCCGAAATGATTTCGGTAGGGAGCCCGTGAAGTTTCCAAACTTCTCGAAGGAAGATATCCGCTACGTCTTTCGCGGTCGCGTCTGTTTTTAAGCCGATAAAATGTGCCATTTTGGTAAGCGGCTACTACTACCATGATTGTGTATGTCCCGGAGATTCTGGGAGCTGGGTAATAAAGTCGGTCGAGATTGAGGTCCACCAGCTTAGGGGACTCTAAGGGTTGAAGTAACCCATACTTCGCGTGTCTTGGGGATTTGTTGTGTTGACAATGGTCACATGATCTGACATAGTCGTTGACCCAGTCCGTGAGTTTTTCCCAATAGAAATCCCGCGTGATAATCTCGATTGTCTTTTCTTGTCCGAAATGTCCCGCACCTTGGAGTCGTGACATCCTTGTGCGATCTCGGTTAGGATATCCTCGTTCGAGGGGATGAAATGCTTCCCTTGTAGTAGAGAAGTCCCTCTTCTATGTCCCAATGCTTTGGCATGCTTTCGCTTTCCTTTTAATCGGCTTAGCTCTTCTTTCCTTCTCGTCCAGTCCTCGTCTTCTTTTCCTGCAAGCCTAACTTGGTTCAGGAAATCGTCGTTCATTGTCCGGAGCGTATTGCCGCAATCATCTCTGTCGATAAGATTGTCTTTTATTGAGCTAGTCGGGGATGAGATCCAATGTCTTCTTCGTCTAAGTATTCGTTTTCCTCTTGGTCAGCATATAGCATGCTTACCACGACTTTGCTTTCGTTTCCTTTGACAAGCCTTTTGATGGGAGATCGGTTGACCCGAATCCTTGGTTACCGCGCTCTTGTCGCTTAGCCGGTCAACTTCCATGGCTTCCTTGTCTCGATTTTTCGACATGAGTTGTGCTATGCGATCGCCTCTTTTGAACAGGCAGTCTATGTCTGTATGGTTTCGGAGGATTACTTTAACTTCTCCGTATAGTCAGCGTCAATGACTCCTCCTCCTACTGCAATCCCATTTTTGCTGGCCATTCCACTTCTTGCCGCTAGTCTTCCATAGGTCGCTTTTGGCAGTCCAATGGCAATTCCGGTTTCTATCATCGTCAGTTCTCGTGCAGGTATAATACCGTCTTTTAAAGCGGATATGTCATGGCCTGCTGCTAGCTTGGAGCCTTTCGTCGGAGTTATCGCTTCCTTGGATAGCCTTTTTATTCGTAACCGGTTTGTCGCCAATGTCCTTCTTGACACCAGGTTGATTTCTAGTTTCTTTTTCTGTGATACAATTGAAACTTGGAAATGTTCTGGCTTTAAAATTGACTGTTCTCGATGTGTAGCTCCCCCTTCAGGGCGGTACTCCGGCCGCTTCCTTAAAGCATCTGGTTTGCTGCCTTTGGTTCCCGGTCGGTAAAGGATTTTGAAATTGAAGTTTGCTAGCCACTGGGCACATCGGATCTGGTGAGGGTTCCAAACTTTTGTGGTAAAGAAATATTGGAGGTTCTGATGATCGGTAAAGACAGTGACTGGCTCCTCGGCTCCGACTAGGTAGTGTTTCCATTCCCTAAATGCTTCAAGGATTGCTAAGAGTTCTTTGTTGTGGATCTCATAGTTTCTTTAAGCGTCGTTGAGTTTTCGGGAGTGAAACGCTACTGGGTGTAATCGTTTTCCAAGGTATTGTGATAACACACACCCTAGAGCGAAGTCACTGGCGTCGGTTTCTACCACTGTCTTTCTATCTGGGTAGAAGTGTGCTAGGATTGGTGCTGTCGTGAACCTCTTTTTCAGCTCTTCAAATGCTTTGTCCTGCTCTTGCCCCCAGTAAAACGGTTTTTTCACCCCTTTCTCTTGATTTTTTAGGGTATCGGTTATTGGTTTACATATTCCAGAGAAGTTTTTTATGAACCTTCATAGAAATTTGCAAACCCAATAAAGATTTGTACCTCTTTTACTGATTAGGGGCCTTCCATCCCATAATGCTTTCCACTTTCCGCCGCTCATTGTCACTCCTTCAGTATTTGCAATGTATCCTAAGAATTCTACCGTCTTGACATGAAACACGGATTTCTTCAGAGAGACGCAAGATCATGTTGTTCCAATCTTGCGAGTACTTTCTTTACTAAATCTCGTGTTCTTTAAGACTTTTCGAGTAAATTAGTATATCATCTAGATAAACTACTACTCCATGGTGTAGGAATTCTCTCAGGATTTCATTCATCATAGCTTGAAGGTGGCTGGCGATTAACAAGGCCAACGGCATAACCTTGTATTCGTAATGGCCGTACCGTGTCCGAAAAGCGGTTTTCCATTCGTCGCCTTTTCGAATTCGTATGAGGTGTAGCCATCTTTGAGGTCTAGCTTAGTGAAGATCTGGGCTCCGGCGACTCGCTCTCTTAGTTCTGTCATGAGCGTAAGGGATATTTATTTAGAATGGTAAGCTTATTGAGCTGTCGGTAGTCGACACATAATCGTAACCTTCCGTCTGGTTTTGGGACAAAAGGATTGGTGCCCAGCGGGAGATTTGCTGTGGACTATATTCCTTGTGCCAGCATTTTCTTGAGGTATTCGTCTAATCCTTTAATTGGTATGCTGACATGGGTATACCGGCCCCATGGCGGTGTGGCACCTTCCTTTAAGTCGATAGGATGATCGTAGGTTCGTCTCGGTGCCAACATCTCCGCCTTTTCCTCTTCAAATAACTCCTTGTATTGCCAGTATGGTTTCGGCAGACTTTCGAGCTGTACTTCATCCTTGAAGTTGTCCCAATTCTTCCAACTACTCGTGCTTCTTCGTCAAACGCCACCTCTCGTCCCATTCGAACATATCTGCTATTCCTTCATCTTCGACATGGGCGAGGCATTTGGGGCTATCAAAACTCCATGACTTGGGGCTTGAATATTCGAGATGGGTGTTCCTGTGCCACCATCCGAACGGTATCATCATATCGTAGTTTCCTGCATCGGCTATTTCGCAGGAAACCTCAGTCGTGTGTCCGTTTTTTCCAATTTCTAATCTTATTGGATGAGAGAATATTTTCCTCCCGTAGAGGAGATCTCGCCATTGAAGGCCGTGATTTGTAAGGGGTTATCCCTCACTTCGTAGGGTATTTTGAGCTTTCGTGCGGTATTTTGGTTTAGTAGGAAGATGTTTGATCCTGAGTCTAGCAAGACTCGTATCTTGTGGCGTTGTTGTTTAGTTGTATGAAGGCGTTGCCTTCAGGGCAATCGTAATGTCTTGGGGTTGGTTTTACTCGCTTAGGGGCTGGGCCCCTTTCTTCGATAAATCTTTTCATGATAACTAGAGAGTTTTTATTGGTAACTAGAGTGGTTTGTTACCGTGCCCGCACAGTTTCGGCTCTTGAAGCCTCCTCAGACAAACTTGTGTAAGAGTAACTATGCTAAACTATCCTATGTACATGCTTGTCGCCTCATCAAATATTTTTGAAAATCTAAATAATTTTGCTAATATTGAGATTTGAACGCAAGACCTTCGGCTAACCGCCAAGTTAAAACCGATTAGGATATCCTCTCAGCAAGTATTTTGCAACATAAACAAACTGTTTTCTTGGATCGGGCAGCCCACTACTAGCGGTCTTTACCTCCTGCCGAGGAGTTCCCATCCAAAGGGGTGGTTCGCTTCATTCTGATGCTTCTCTAGGAGTTGTTGCCACTAGGGTGCGCTGCCCTGTATGGTGGTCTTATGTCCCGTGTGTTTCCACACCAGCTTCGGCGAGGAATCCACCGTACCTCCTCTCGTTCCTCCAGCCCGAGCCCATTTGTCCTCATGTGACGGGAAGCGGTCCTGACGGACGTACACGCCAACTCTGAGGGTCCATTTGGGGTCGCGCGCTTCGGCCGACAAGACCACTCGATATTGTGTCTTGTTATGGTGCGCCCCTTAGCACTTATGGGGTTTTCCCTCGTGGCGGCCCTTTTTGCTTGGTCTTTTTATCCTGCTTCCGGGAACTATTACGCAGGTGACTTGTGCCGGTGCCTGTTACCCACTCGTCGACCGTATCCTGTAAGCGAAAACCGTGCTTTTTCTTTCCAACAGTCTTTGTCCCTTAAGGATTGATACTATCTTCGATAGTCCCTAGGGTCCCCCCTGTGATACTCGAATTCTCGCGGTTCGCTTGCTGGATATCGAGTAACTTCGTCTTTCTCAATTTTCTCTGGTTTTGACTAAGTACCTTGACCTTCTTCTCGTAGTTTCTATTAACCCACCGGGCTCTAAGTCGGCACTCATATCCTTACGGAGGCTCGCTTTTTAGAGTGTCCCCTTCGAGTTTCATCTCAAGGACTTCTTCAGAGATTTCGGTTCCGGAATTGATAGTCCGACTACCCACTTGCCGTCGCCAGTGGTGCCCGAGCTCTCATAGCTCGTCGTTGTCATCGTTAAAGGTCCACGTCAGGGGCCTTTGACTCGCCTGTCGAGCTTTCTCCTCGGCTATCATCAGCCACGGCGGCTACCCGAGGTCTGTTCGGATGCGATGGGACGTTAAATCGTTGGGGCGATTTCTTCTTTGGTTGGGATTCCGAACGTCTGATTCTTACTGCGTTGACCTTGATTTCCTTCTGACAGTATTTCCATCCGTGGTTTGTCAGTGTACATCTTGTGCACTGGCCCGCAGCTTTCCGTTCGTCGATGGTAGACTGTTCGATCCCTTATGAGCGTCTGCCCATACCCTATGCATTATTTTTTGCCTAGGCGCCACCTTCTCTTTCTTCTCTTTCCTCTTTGCCGCTGCCCCTTCTGGTACTCTGCTTTTTCCTTAGCCGAGTATTGTCTCTTTGGTTTTTTATTGTCGTCTTTGGTGTCTTCGTCTCGCTTTCGTTTCCCACTCGAAGCCGATCCTGGACTGCTACCTTTTAAGCCCTGTCTCTCTTTGAAGTCTTCCTCGGCTCGGGTTGCTGTTCGGACAGCATCTAACCATTCTGAGTCGAGGATATACTCTTGCATTGACAGTCGTCGGAGCGCTTCAGCTGGGAGGTGATCTTCGATAATTTTCCTCCACGCAACTCCGGACATTTTGACATGGATATTGAGGTTTTCCATCTCTAAAAGGTACTGGTTTATGTCTCCTTTGTATTTGACATTTTCCATGGATCGAGGGATTTTTCTGCTTCGTGTGTGGGACCAAAGCGTCGTTTGACTTGTTCGGCGAAAACTTCCCATAGGTCATAACCTTCCTGCTTGGTAGCTCCAAGCTCTCCAGTCATTCCTTTTCGGTAGGCGATGGTGAAAGGGTGCAACTTGTTTCCCTTCCATCTTGCTAAGAGCAAGGTGATTCGATCTGACTCCTTTTTTCCATTGCCACTTGTTTCGCTTGAAGTAGTCTCGACAGGCGATTAACCAAAGTTCGACGTTTTGGTGGTTCGTCGTGTTTGTAGACGAAGGGGATTTGGGCTGGTCGACTTGATGTCTTTCCTATTGCCTGCCCATTATTTTGGCGAGCTTTCGGATAGCATTCTCATCGACATCGTCTGAGTTCTTCGTCTTCCGACTCATCACTATCGTCTGATGGGGGATCTCCATCCCCCCACCTCCGGTGGCGGGTCCCCCTTCGTGTCCTTCTCTGCCGTCTCCACCCTGTTGCCTCCTCCTTCTCTGCCTGCGGGCTTCCGGACACCCTTGATCTCTCGGGGGATGCCGTCCTCCGTTTCCTCCTCCTGCCGCCGCTGTTGTGTCAGGTGTGGGGTCTGACTCCTTCTGCTTCCCTTTGACCTGTCTCAGTAAGCCTGAAGCGCCTCCTGCATTTCGCTAGCTGGGTAGCTTGTCTATTCGCCTTGTCTTTCTGTTCGAGCTTGTCGATCCAGGTTTCCGAGCTCTTGTCGGTGTTGAGCTTTTGCTCTTCCAGAGCTCTATCTAGCATCTGGTCTCGGGTAAACGAAGCTGAGCCTTCCCCTGCAATAGCACTTGCTAGTTGAGAGCTGACATTTTCGTGGCGGGTTTGTCTTTCGTCCTGTGCGTAACCTTCTTTAAGGCTTGTTGGGCACTTATAGCTTGGCCCTTAACTAGTCCTATAAGAGTGTCAATTTTGGCGAATTCGGCCTCGACAAATTGTTTCCCCTGAGCTAGCAGTTGTCGAACTTTCCAAAGCTCTTGGGCCGCATGTTGGGCTTCGGGGAGAGGACATTGAAGGCTAGATGCTGGGCATCTATGCTGTGGGCCAAGTTCGGACAAAATATTCAGGAGCTCACTGACTTGAATTAAGCGGACTTCTCCTTCTCGGTAGGGAGGGGTTTTTTGTCGATCCGAGAAGGCTGTCTTGGTCCTTTGTCTAGCCATGAATCCGAACCACTTCCTGGATTCTCGGAGGGCTGTCTGGAATGGTGCGGTTTATCGGTGTGTCTGTACCGATGGGGCGTCGGTCGAGGCTAACTCGTCATCGCCTATGTCGATAGGTTCTTTGCCACCTTGTCTTGGGTTAAGACCAGACATTGTATAAAGGAAGAAAGGGTTTGCTTATCTTTCCAGATTATACCACCGTCTTCTGCTATTAGCGGTCAGAGTTTCGTCCCACTTGACTTCGTAATCTTCTTTTGTGGGCGGTTCCCACACAAAGTCGTATCCTTCAAGTATTGGTATAGGGTTTCTAGGTTCGGGTGTGACTATATTTCGTGGTCGGTCCACGAGTGATACGTTTCGAAGTATGGTTCGGTACTTGCTTCGGATTGCAAGACTTGTGTGATAGAGGGTATAGGGATTTCAGGATGGGTTCGATAATTGAGTTAAGAGATATCTCAATTATTTTCTGTCGTTGAACTTCCGATGTAGAAGATTCGGGAGAGGATAGAGCTAACTCGTAGAGGGTGGTCTGACTCATTCGTCTCGGTAACGTAGAGATTAACAATATACTGTTATGGGGGTAGCGTAATGGATAGAGTTTATTACGCTATGGCCTGAATCGCAATAGGTGTTTTTTCTTTTTTTTTTTAAAGTTGTAACGTGTATATATTGTTAAGGTCTCTTCTCCGTTGCTTGTTTTTTGTATAAGCTGCGAAGACACCTCGATATTTATATTCCCCGTCTGGGTGTTCGCGGGCTACATATCTTTCTACCTGACTAAGTACTTCTACTCTTTTCACCGACTTCAACAGAAGTGCGAACCCTCTCTGACCCTGAAAACCTCTGCACCCATACGCGACTTATAGACACGTGAGAACTTTTTATTCTACAATGATGTGGACACCTCTCGTAGTGTTCTTACGATCTTTTATCCGAAGCGAATCAAGTTACGAATAATCATCCAGTTTTCAACGCAGAGAGACTACCCGCGGAACCGAAGATGGCCAGTCTTCATTTGTCAGCTCCGTCGGAAACCAGACTGCATGTGCGTCTTGCGGTTTCGTCTACGGGCATTATACGACTCTTGTCTATGAATTGAACCAACGGTTACGAACATAGCTATCGGTCCTATGCTAACAGGTCCTTTGGGGGTTCCCCGACCCCCTTCCTGGGTATAGACTATTCTTCTAGTACTGGGCGACTTTCCAGACTGAAGGGTCTAACTTTCACGCAGTTTCCATCCCGTTACTTAATGACCACTCTTCGATCCAATATCTTTGAGAGTCTGTAACTCTATGCGACGTCGTCCAAATCGGCTGCTTCCACTTGCATAGGTTAGAGGTTTTTTTTCTTCTTTTTTTTTTTATATCATGTATTCATTGTTAAGGTACAAGAACTCGCATGCAGCGCTAGCTATGGCGTAAAGAAAACCTTAATCCAAAACCAAATAACAAAATAAAAACTCAAACCCTCTTCTCCAAACTGTGTCAAGTACTCGACACGGTACCAACTTACGCAATTCACAAAAAGTAAAGTCAAGCCGAACACAGGCCCAGTAAGAAACAATCATAACACAAAAGTATAAGCCAAATAAAACCATCAATTTAAATCAAATAGGACGCAAAGGAGACAACTCAAAAAAGCCCCTAACAGGTGGGGAAGAAGGAAAAATCATTGAAACCGGGGACGACAGTACATATGAGGCCATTGTGGGGGGAAAGTTCGTGCACGTCTCATTGATATAAGAAGCGAGCCCTAGGAGGAGTTGAGCGGAGGACCAAAGTGGGGAGTCAGCCCCGACGGAGAGCACGCCTTGGAGGTGGTGGGCTCTAGGGATGGCTTTGGCTTCGCAGCGGAGGACGGCGTGGCTGAAGGTCTCGCTCTCATCGCCACAGAGGGGACAGAGAGGGGAGAGATCAGGTTGGGACCAGGTGGGGTGGGCGGCCAGATAACCTTTCTGGGCCCGCATTTGGTGAATTCGACCCGCCATGAACTTGCCTAAGCCCATGAACAGGTGCGGACTAGTAGTGAGAGGAAAAGAGTAGTAAGCCGGCGGCGGGGCCATGCTCTTCCACGAGTCTAACATCATGGCCCGGGCCTTGCGCTGGAGAATGAGATACGACGCACACAAGAGGGGCTCCGGGGGGAGGGTAGGGAGATCTGGTAGCAGGGCCAAGCCTAACAGAGGGAGAGGTGAGAGGTCCTCGATGAGAGGGAGGACGAGGTGAGCGAGAGCGTCAACAGGAAGGTGAGTTCTGACGGAGGGCCTGCGTTCGGGGGTGGACCGGAGGAGGGGTCTGACGTTGGGGTCGAGGCCCACACAAAGAGCCCTTAGGTTCTCCAGGTACCGGTCTGGAAGTGCCGAGGGGAAGGATGAGTGGAGGCGGGCAGCCGCCGGGTTGATGGTTGGGGGAGAGCAGCTGAGGCGTAGGGCGGCCATTCGGCGTTTGTGGGCCAGGAGGACCGAGAGGGGGGGCAGCGCAGCTTCCGCGGCTAAAATAGTGGTGGGGGTGGCTCTGAAACAATTTGTGACCCATCTCTGGACGTGATGCCAGTGGGTGTCCATTTTCTGGAGGAGTCCTTTGGTTGGGACAAAAAGGTCAGCCCCATACGAGAGGATAGGGAAAATAAGTGAGTATGCTAGCTTATGGCAGAGGTGAGGGGAGACCCCGGAACCTGCCGCTGACATGATCCTAACAGCCGCGAAGGCAGCTTGGGAGAGGGCAAGACGGTGGGAGAAATGGGCGGTGGTCGAGATGTTGGGAAGAAACCAGTAGCCCAGCCAGCGGAGCTGGGTGGCGGGGAAGAAAACCTGACCATCTAGGGTGATAGGGGGGGTTTAGGGTCACTCGGGTGATCTCTCTGATGAGGGGTGCGCCAGTGTATAAGTTCCGTCTTGGGGATAGAAAAGCCAAACCTGACTGCTGTGGCTCTGGCTTTCATGACCCCAAAGGTCCTCTGAAGCAGCCTGACGTTGGTGCGGTAGGAAGAAGAAGAAACAGTAATGGAAAAATCATCAACATAGGACAAAATAACCCCTCTGGGGATTGACACATGTAGACAGGAAACATAAATAACAAACAACAAAGGAGAAATAGGGGACCCTTGGGGAGTGCCCACGGTAACAGAGGAAAAAATCTTGGGAGAGCCCTGGAATAACAAACAACATCTTCTGTCCGTTAAAAAGGAAAAAACCCAAGAAACCAAATAACGATTAACCATTTTTCTGCGGAGAAGGGAGCAGAGGATAGACACATCAACGTTGTCGAAACCACCCTTGATGTCAAGAAAAAGAGAGGAAACTTTCTTACGGGACCTTTGCAGAGTGCGGACAGAGTCAACCATCGCAGTGCAGGCATCAAAGGAAGAAAGGGTTGGAAGGGAGCCACATTGGTTGGGGGATAATAGCCCTTGGAAGCGGGCAACAGCGGAGAGGCGGGATGCGACAATTCTCTCGAGGATCTTGGAGATTGTTTCTAATAGGACAATAATGCGAAAGGAGGCCGGCGAGTCGTAGGATGCCTTCCCAGGCTTGTCAAGAACTACGCCGTGTGCTCGCTTGAGGGAGGCAGGGTGATGTCCATATAGTAGGAGCGGGGAAAGAAGGGTGGTTAGAATGTGGGGGCACGACTTGTGCAGGGCCTTCCACACGGAGTAGGGAATAGTATCTGGTCCAGGAGTGGAGGACGGAGAGCACTTGGAGAGAGCAGCTGCCACCTCCCCCGGAGTGAGGGTCGGAGCGTCGCTGAAGGCGGAGAGGTTGGCAGGCAGAGAGGGGGAGGGACGAGTTGGAAAGAAGTGAGCCAGGAGCGAGGAGTTGATGTCTGATGGGGTGACAGCGTCAGGGAACAATGGAAAGCGGGAGACCGGGCGGCCCAGGGAGAATTTCTTGACTGTCCATATGGAGCGCGGGGTGGCTTCGGCCAGGAGGGACCTCCAGTGAGAGTTCTTAGCATTCTTGATTGCCTTGAAGTACCCATTCTTGGAGAGCTTTGCCGCAGCCCTGTCTTGTGGAAGGAGGGAGGCCCTGGCTTTGCGGGATGCGGAGTGGTATTCGCGTCGGAGGATTGAGAGCAGTGGAGACCACCACGGCTTGGATCTGGATGAGGGACGAGAGAGTGGAGTGTGGCTGATTAAGAGCGAGGTGACTGAGCGGAGGGCGCAATCAAACCAAGCCTCAAGGGCGCAGCGGGGGGGGTCCACCGGAGGGGGAGGAAAGACAAGGGCATCAAGGAGGGGAGAGAGGGTCACCCAGTCTGTCAGGAGCCAGTTGGGGGAGGGGGGAGGAGGATGCAGCTTGGGGTGCTGCAGAAAGATAGAAATAGGAACATGGTCAGAACCGGAGGAAGGTAAAAGCGTGTCCCAACTTTGAACAAAAGGACGCAATAAAGGAGAAGAAAACGCAAAATCAATAACGGAAGGTCTGGCAGAGCCACCAAGGGGGAACCTCGTCAAGACCCCTGGGGTATTCAGGAGAGAAAAGCCCAGTTCGGAGGCTCTTTGAAAGAAAGGAAAAGACAAAGCCAGCTCATGCTGGGAGTGGGAGCGAGAGGGATCCGCGAGGGGATGATGAAGGTTGAAATCACCCACCGCTAGGAGGGGAAGTGAGGAGGGAGGAAAGGCAACGAGGGGTGACACTGAGACGTCGCCCCTCCTCTTGCCAGGTAAATTGTACAAATTTAAAATGCGAAAGGAAGGAAAGCCAACACCGAACAAGTCATTCGCAAACACATCAAGTGAAAACACATCCGCCCTCTCCATTGAGCTGGGGAGGACTAAGACTTCTTTCTGAAAGGCCAATGAAACGTAAAAAGCAACTTTTGGTTTGGGGAATGAGGAAGAAGGAAAATAACTATCAAAACCTTGGAAGGACGGAAGGCGGCCTTTCCAAAAGGGGGGATCTTGTAGGGCCACTATGGCCGGGTAATTGGGAGAATCCGCAAAAGAATTAAACAAAGAAAGAAACACATTCCAGCTCCCTAGGCAGTTGTGCTGAACAAGATGAAGCGAGCGGAGGGGGGCCGGCCCCCTCAGGTTTTCAGGGGGGGTGTTGGACATCTACCGGCGCGAGGCCGAAGTGTCTCTGGGGGCAGGGGAGGGGCTGGGGTCCACATCGGGGAGTGGGCGGCCTGACCTTGAGGGAGGACGGTATGACGAAAAAGACGGCATTGGCTTGGGGGTGACGAGGGGGTCGGTCCCCGAGGGGATGGGCCTGGCCTGAGGGTGCTGGGCACCGGGTCTTGAGGGGGGGGGGGGGGGCCTGATTCTGAGGTGTCCATGGCGTCGGAGACGTCAATTGGGCCCACAGCGGCGGGGGTAGGCGGTGGGCGCTCCGGGCAGTCTCTGTCCCTGGCGGAGTGAGGACCCTGGCAGTTTGGGCACTTGGCCGGCGATGCTATGCAGCAGCCGAGGATAGGGCGAAGGTTGCCTTCTTTGGGGCAGGTGGGATTGGAGCAGCGGTGATCGGCCTTGGAGTGAGGGCCGCCGCAGAGCTGGCAGACGGTTGATTCCTTGCACAGAGGTTTTAGATGCCCAAACTTCCAGCAGTTAAAACACTAGCTTTGGGTGTTGGAGGAGTAGGCCCTTTTGACTTCACGATTGTCGCCAAAGAGGAGGATGCGGGGGGGATCGGTCATGCGCCAAGCCAAGTCCGCTGGGACATGGACGACGACTGAGAAGGCCTTTTTCCCGTTAGTTCTGGCTTCTCGGTCAGCATTCAGGAAACGGGAGCGGGTGATAATCAGGTTTTTGGCGTTGTCAACACCGGCACGTAGTAGAGGGTGAAGTTCCTCATCTGTATCAGGATGGGCGTCCATGGGGATCCCATGGATAGCAAACTGGACATCAGTGGGGGCGTAGCGGAAATGTTCCCAGGGATTGTCGTTAACTGGGAAAGACTGGTTGAGCCTTGCAGCGAAGGCTTTGAAAAAGGGAGCATAGCAGGAAGCGGGAACAAGGGGATCAGCCACAGTGAGGGAGACGGCGCCTTTCGGGCTGACCGAGACCCTGAAGGACCTTGGGAGATCAGAGCCAGCATCACGAAGAACAGAAGCAGCAATGTCCGGGAAGCGAACGCGAATGGAGGATTCCTGGGGGTGGGGACAATGGGTCGAGCGAGGGGCGAAAAACCTTCTAGCAGCGCTGGGAAGAGGAGCAGGACCCTTCGGGGAGGCATCCTGTGCGGCCGCCGCGACTTTGTTAGCAGAGGTGCTATTGGGGGAGTTCTTACCCTTTGCCTTGGATTTGGCCTTATTGGCTCTAACTGCGGCATTAAACTCAGAGGTACCATCCGTGAATGACCTGGGCGTATGATTTTGCTTGGGGAGGGGGAGGAGGAGGGGAGGGGGCAGGCCTCGGGGGAGGGAGCGAAGAGGAAGAGCCAGAGGGGGCAGGGTGAGCGAGAGGGGGGTGTGGGGGAGGTGCGCGAGCCCCTTTCTGTGGGGCCATTGCGGTAGGGGTGGCGGCCATCCTGTGTGATAGGTCTCGGATGGCATCCTGGACTTCACGGAGTTGCTCATTAGGGGAAGAATTCGCGACCTGAGACTGCAGGTCGTGGACTGATGATCGGAGCTCCTCCAACTGGGAGCCGAGTGAGTTAACCGCGTGGAGGGAGGCACACAGCAGGGGGAGAAGGGAGCTTTCGCCGATCGAGAGGTTGTCACATTCCTGGGGGGTCAGAGAAGGCAGTTGCTCGGAGGTGAAGCTGATGAGGGAGTGGGTTCGCGAGAAAAGCGAAGCCAGGAAACGGGCTTCAGAAGAGATCTCAGAGGTAGAAGGGGTGACAGAGAAGGGCCCGGAATGGGGCTGGAAGAGCGAGATGGGGGGGCCAAGGGGCTCCATGGTAGGTTCGGGGGGGGCGTGAAGCCCGACGTAGGTAGAAAAAGGGGTGAGGGTGGGGATCGTGCGTTAGATCCTGTGGTGTTGTAAAAGCTATGGTCAGGAAAATAGAGGGCGCGGAGCGTGTTGCATAAGGTAGAGGTTTCTTTCTTTTCTTTTTTTTTTTTTTTTTTTTTTTTATATCATGTATTCATTGTTAAGGTAC
The DNA here is from genome assembly GCA_003070745.1 of Tuber borchii. Taxonomy (NCBI): domain Eukaryota; kingdom Fungi; phylum Ascomycota; class Pezizomycetes; order Pezizales; family Tuberaceae; genus Tuber; species Tuber borchii. The sequence continues at coordinate 27,645 of NESQ01000401.1, forward strand.
AAGAACTCGCATGCAGCGCTAGCTATGGCGTAAAGAAAACCTTAATCCCAAAAACCAAATAACAAAATAAAAACTAAAACAACTTCCCCAAACTATGTCGAGTACTCGACACGGTACCAACTTACGGATTTCACAAACAAGAAAAATCAAACCAACTAACAGCTTAATAAGAAAAATCATAAACCATAAACGTAAACGAAATAAACCTCAACAATTTAACTCAAGTGGGACGTAAAGGGGACGACTCGAAAAAACCCCTAGCCGCTGGGGATGAAGGAAAAACCATAGAAACTGGAGACGACAGCTCATACGAGGCCATTGTGGGAGGAAAATTGGTGCACGTCTCGTTGATGTAGGAGGCGAGCCCTAGGAGGAGTTGGGCGGAGGACCAAAGCGGGGAGTCTGCCCCGACGGAGAGCACACCTTGGAGGTGGCGGGCCCTAGGTTCGGCTTTGGCTTCGCAGCGAAGGACGGCGTGGCTGAAAGTCTCGTTCTCCTCCCCACAGAGGGGGCAAAGAGGGGAGAGATCAGGTTGGGACCAGGTAGGGTGGGCAGCCAGATAGCTCTTCTGGGCCCGCATTTGGTGAATTCGACCGGCCATGAACTTGCCTAAGCCCATGAACGGGTGCGGAGTCGTAGTGAGTGGAAAACAATAGTAAGCCGGTGGCGGGGCCGTAGACTTCCACGATTCTAACATCATGGCACGGGCCTTACGCTGGAGAATGGAGTATGAAGCACGCATAAGCGGCTCTGGGGGGAGAGTCGGGAGGTCCGGCAGAAGAGTCGAGCCTAACAGGGGGAGGGGCAAGAGGTCCTCAATGAGGGGAAGGACGAGATGAGCTAGAGCGTCAACCGGGAGGTGAGTTCTGACAGGGGGTTTTCGTTCAGGGGTGGACCAGAGGAGGGGCCTGACATTGGGGTCGAGGCCCACGCAGAGAGCCCTTAGGTTCTCCGCGTATCGGTCCGGAAGAGCCGAGGGGAAGGATGGATGGAGGCGGGCGGCAGCCGGGTTGATGGTGGGGGGTGAGCAGCAAAGGCGTAGGGCGGCCATACGACGTTTGTGGTTCAGGAGGACCGAGAGGGGGGGCAGCGCAGCTTCCGCAGCCAAAATGGTGGTGGGTGTAGCTCTGAAACAATTTGTGACCCATCTCTGGACGTGGTGCCAGTGGATGTCCATTCTTTAGAGGAGGCCTTTGGTAGGGACGAAGAGGTCGGCCCCATACGAGAGGATAGGAAAAATAAGTGAATATGCCAGCTTGTGGCAGAGGTGAGGAGAGACCCCTGAGCCTGCCCCAGACATTCGTCTAACGGCCGCGAAGGCAGCTTGGGAAAGGGCAAGGCGGCGGGAGAAATGGGAGGTGGTTGAAATATTGGGAAGAAACCAGTAGCCCAGCCAGCGGAGCTGAGCGGCGGGGAAAAAAACCTGGCCATCCAGGGCGATAGGGGGGGGTTTAGGATCACCCGGCGGGTCCCTTTGGTGTGGGGTGCGCCAGTGTATCAGTTCCGTCTTGGGGATAGAAAAACCAACCTTCACTGCTGTGGCCCTGGCCTTCATGACTCCAAAGGTCCTCTGAAGCAGCCTAACATTGGTACGGTAAGAAGAGGAAGAAACAGTAATAGAAAAATCATCAACATAGGACAAGATAACCCCTCTGGGAACTGTCACATGTAAACAAGAAACATAAATAACAAACAACAAAGGAGAAATAGGGGACCCTTGAGGAGTACCCACGGTAACAGAAGAAAAAATTTTGGGAGAGCCCTGAAATAACAAACAACACCTTCTGTCCATTGAAAAGGAAAAAACCCAAGAAATTATGTAGCGATTAACCATCTTCCTACGAAGAAGGGAGCAAAGAACAGAAGCATCAACGTTGTCAAAACCGCCTTTGATGTCAAGAAAGAGAGAGGAAACCTTCTTGCGGGACCTCTGCAGAGTGCGGACGGAGTCAACCATTGCAGTGCAGGTGTCAAAGGAAGAAAGGGACGGGAGAGAGCCACATTGGTTGGGGGATAGTAGCCCTTGAAACCGGGCGACAGCGGAGAGGCAGGAGGCGACAATCCTCTCAAGGATCTTGGAGACTGTTTCCAGAAGGACGATAATTCGGAAGGAGGCCGGCGAGTCATAGGAGGTCTTCCCGGGCTTGTCAAGGACTACCCCGTGCGCCCGCTTGAGGGAGGCGGGGTGATGGCCATATAGCAGGAGCGGTGAAAGAAGGGTGGTAAGAATGTGTGGGCAGGCTTTGTGCAGGGCCTTCCACACGGAGTAGGGAATGGTATCTGGTCCAGGAGCGGACGATGGAGAGCACTTAGCGAGAGCAGCGGTAACCTCCCCCACAGTGAGGGTTGGGGCGTCGCCGAAGGCGTGGAGATTGGCAGGCAGAGCGGGGGTGGGACGAGAAGGAAAGAAGTGAGCCAGGAGCGAGGAATTGATATCCGACGGAGTGTGGGCATCAGGGAACGATGGAAAGCGGGAGACCGGGCGGCCCAGGGAGAATTTCTTAACTGTCCATATGGAGCGTGGGGTGGCCTCGGCCAGTGCATAAGGTAGAGGTTTTTTTTTTTTTTTTTTTTTTTTTTTTTATATCATGTATTCATTGTTAAGGTACAAGAACTCGCATGCAGCGCTAGCTATGGCGTAAAGAAAACCTTAATCCCAAAAACCAATAACAAAATAAAACCTCAAACAAACATCTCCAAGCTGTGTCAAGTACTCGACACGTTACCAACATACGGAATTCAACCAAAAGTAAAATCAAAGTAACATAAACTCAACAAGAAAACTCATAAATCACAACAGTATAAACAAACTAAAACCAGCACTTTAGTTCAAGTAGGGCGTAAAGGAGATGACTCGAAAAAACCCCTAGTAACCGGGGAGGAAGGAAAAACCATTGACGCGGGGGATGACAATACATAGGAGGCCATGGAGGGAGGAAAATTGGTGCAAGTCTCGTTTATGTAGGAGGCTAGCCCTAGAAGGAGGTTGGCGGAGGACCAAAGTGGGGCGTCGGCTCCAACAGAGAGCACACCTTGGAGGTGGTGGGCTCTAGGGATGGCTTTGGCTTCGCAGCGGAGGATAGCGTGGCTGAACGTCTCGCTCTCTTCGCCACAGAGGGGACAGAGAGGGGAGAGATCAGGTTGGGACCAGGTAGGGTGGGCGGACAGATAGCTCTTCTGGGCCCGCATTTGGTGAATTCGGCCGGCCATGAATTTGCCTAAACCCATGAACGGATGTGGAGTTGTAGTGAGGGGAAAAAAATAGTAACTTGGCGGTGGCGCGTTGGCTTTCCACGCATCCAGCATCATGGCGCGTGCCCTGCGTTGGAGTGACGAGTAGGAGGCCCGCATCAGGGATTCCGAGGGGAGGGGCGGGAGGTCCGGCAGCAAAGCGGAGCCCAGCAGGGGGAGGGGCGACACACCCTCAGTGAAGGGGAGGATAAGATGGGCAAGAGCGTCAACAGGGAGGTGGGTTCTGACTGGGGGTTTTCGTTCGGGAGTAGACCAGAGAAGGGGCCTGACATTGGGGTCGAGACCTGTGCATAGAGCCCTTAGGTTCTCAGCAGATCGGTTGGCGAGGGCCGAAGGGAAAGACGAGTGAAGGCGGGCAGCCGCCGGGTTGATGGAGGAAGGGGAGCAGCAGAGGCGTAGGGCTGCCATGCGGCGCTTGTGAGGGAAAAGTACCGAGAGGGGGGGAGCGCGGCTTCCGCGGCTAGAATGGTGGTGGGAGTGGCCCTAAAGCAGTTCGTGACCCATCTCTGAACGTGATGCCAGTGGATGTCCATCCTGCAAAGGAGCCCCTTGGTAGGGACAAAGAGGTCGGCCCCATACGAGAGGATAGGGAAAATAAGTGAGTATGCCAGTTTGTGGCAGAGATGAGGGGAAACTCCCGATCCAGAGCCCGACATCCTCCTGACTGCCGAAAAGGCGGCTTGAGAGAGGGCAAGGCGTCGAGAAAAATGAGCTGTGGTCGAAAGATTAGGAAGAAACCAGTAGCCTAGCCAGCGGAGCTGGGTGGCGGGAAAGAAAACCTGGCCGTCCAGGGCAATGGGAGGTGGAGTGGGGTCGCCCGGGCGATCCCTCTGGTGGGGGGTGCGCCAATGTATGAGTTCCGTCTTGGGAATAGAAAAGCCAACTCTGACTGCAGTGGCTTTGGCCTTCATGGTACCAAAAGTCCTCTGAAGCAGCCTAACATTTGTGCGGTAAGAAGAAGAAGCTACAGTAACAGAAAAATCATCCACATAAGACAAAATAACCCCTCTGGGGACTGCCACATGTAAACAAGAAACATAAATAACAAATAACAAAGGAGAAATAGGGGACCCTTGGGGGGTCCCAACAGTAACGGAAGAAAAAACCTTGGGAGAACCTTGAAACAACAAACAACACTGTCTATCAGTTAAAAAGGAAAACACCCAAGAAATTAAATAGCGGTTAACCCCTTTTCTGCGGAGAAGGGAGCAAAGGATAGAAGCGTCGACGTTGTCGAAGCCGCCCTTGATGTCGAGAAACAGGGAGGAGACTTTCCTTCGTGACCTTTGCAGCGTTCGGACGGAATCAACCATCGCGGTGCAGGCATCGAAGGAGGAGAGGGTTGGGAGGGAGCCACACTGGTTGGGGGACAGGAGCCCCTGGAAGCGGGCGACAGCCGAGAGGCGAGAGGCGACGATTCTCTCAAGGATTTTTGAAACCGTTTCTAAAAGAACAATAATACGGAAGGAAGCAGGTGAGTCGTAGGAGGCCTTCCCCGGCTTGTCGAGGACCACACCATGCGCCCGTTTGAGGGAGGCAGGGTGATGGCCATACAGCAGGAGTGGGGCCAGCAGGGTGGTTAAGATATGTGGGCAGGCCTTGTGAAGGGCCTTCCACACAGAGTAGGGAATAGTGTCTGGTTCAGGAGCGGAGGACGGGGAGCATTTGGATAGAGCAGCAGCGACCTCTTCTGCGGTGAGAGTCGGGGAGTCACTGAAGGCGGAGAGGTTGGCGGACAGGGAGGGGGTGGGGCGGGTCGGGAAAAAGTGAGCAAGAAGAGAGGAGTTGATGTCCAACGGGGTGACAGCGTCGGGGAAAGATGGAAAGCGCGAGACGGGACGGCCTAGCGAGAATTTCTTGACTGTCCATATGGAGCGTGGAGTGGCATCAGCCAGGAGGGATCTCCAGTGAGAACTCTTAGCGTTTTTGATTGCTTTGAAGTACCCATTCTTAGAGATCTTCGCCGTGGACCTGTCTTGAGCGGAGAGGGAGGCCCTGGCCTTGCGGGATGCGGAGTGGTATTCACGACGGAGGGTTGAGAGTAGTGGGGTCCACCACGGTTTGGATCTGTTGGAGGGACGAGAGAGCGGGGTGTGGCAGATCAGGAGCGAGGTGACTGATCGAAGGGCGCAGTCAAACCAAACCTCGAGGGCAGAGCGGGGGGGTTAGTCGGGGGTGGCGGAAAGGAAAGAACCTTGAGGAGGGGAGAAAGGGACGACCAATCCGTTAACAACCAATTGGGGGCAGGGGGAGGAGGGTGCAGCTTGGGATGCTGCAAAAAAATAGAAATAGGAACATGATCTGAACCAGTGGAGGGTAAAAGCGTGTCCCAACTCTGAACAAAAGGACGCAACAGCGAAGAAGAAAACGCAAAGTCAATAACAGAGGGTCTGGCAGAGCCACCAAGGGGAAACCTTGTGAAGACCCCCGGGGTATTCAGCAGGGAGAAATCCTGTTCCGAGGCTCTCTGGAAAAAAGGAAAGGATCCAGCCAGCTCCTGCGCCGAATGGCGGCGAGAGGGGTCGGCAAGCGGATGATGTAAGTTAAAATCCCCCACCACGAGGAGGGGAAGTGCTGAGGGAGGGAAAGCAACAGAAGGCGACACAGAAAAGTCCCCCTTCCATTTGCCCGGAAGATTGTATAAATTCAAAATACGAAAAGAAGGAAAGCCAACACCAAACAAGTCATTTGCAAACACATCAAGTGAAAACACATCACACCTCCCCACAGAGCTGGGGAGGACCGAAACTTCTTTCTGGAAAGCCAAAGAAACATAAAACGCAACTTTGGGTTTAGGGGATGACGAAGTGGGAAAATAACTATCGAAACCTTGAAAGGATGGAAGGCGGCCCTTCCAAAAGGGAGGATCTTGTAGGGCCACAATGGCCGGGCAGTTAGGAAAGTCCACAAAAGAATTAAACAAAGAAAGAAACACATTCCAGCTCCCTAAGCAGTTGTGTTGAACAAGATGAAGCGAGCGGAGGGGGGCCAGCCCCCTCAAGTTTTCAGATGGTGTGTTAGACATCTACCGGCGCGAGGCCGAAGTGTCTCTTGGGGCAGGGGAGGGGCTGGGGTCCACATCGGGGAGTGGGCGACCAGACCTGGAGGGAGGACGGTAGGACGAAAAGGACGGCAACGGCTTTGGGGTGATGAGGGGATCGGCCCCCGAAGGGATAGGCCTGGATTGCTGGGTGCTGAGCACTGGGACTCGGGGAGGGGGAGGGGGAGCTGTGTCGGAGGTATCCATGGGGTCGGAGTCACCGGATGGGTCTACAGGGGCGGGGCTAACGAGGGGGCGTTCGGGGCAGTCTCTGTCCCTGGCGGAGTGAGGGCCATGGCAGTTTGGGCACTTGGCCGGGGAGGCTATGCAGCAGCCGAGGATGGGGCGAAGGTTGCCCTCCTTGGGGCAGGTGGGGTTGGAGCAGCGGTGATCGGCCTTGGAGTGAGGGCCGCCACAGAGCTGGCAGACGGTTGATTCCTTGCACAGCGGTTTTAGATGCCCGAACTTCCAGCAATTGAAGCACTGGGTTTGGGCGTTGGAGGAGTAGGCCCTCTTGACTTCGCGATTGTCGCCAAAGAGAAGGATGCGGGGAGGATCTCTCATGCGCCATGCTAAGTCCGCTGGGACGTGGACGACGACTGAGAAAGCTTTTTTTCCATCGGTTCTGGCCTCTCGGTCAGCATTTAGGAAGCGGGAACGGGTGATTATGAGGTTCTTGGCGTTGTCAACCCCAGCGCGGAGTAGAGGGTGAAGTTCCTCATCCGTGTCAGGGTGGGCGTCCATGGGAATACCATGGATGGCAAACTGAACGTCAGTGGGAGCGTAGCGGAAGTGTTCCCAGGGGTTATTGTTAACCGGGAAGGACTGGTTAAGCCTCGCGGCGAAGGCGTCAAAAAAGGGGGCGTAGCAGGAAGCAGGGACAAGGGGATCAGCGACGGTGAGGGAGACGGCGCCTTTAGGGCTAACCGAGACTCTGAAGGACCTTGGGAGATCAGAGCCAGCTTCCCGTAGGACAGAGGCAGCAATATCAGGAAAGCGAACGCGGATTGAGGATTCCTGAGGGTGGGGACAATGGGTCGATCGGGGAGCGAAAAACCTTCTGGCGGCGCTGGGGAGAGGGGCGGGACCCTTTGGGGAGGCGTCCTGCGCGGCGCTCGCGACTTTGTTAGCAGAGGTGCCAGGGGGGGAATTCTTACCCTTCGCTTTGGTTTTAGCCTTATTGGCTCTAACCGCGGCATTAAACTCAGAGGTGCCACCGTGAATGACCTGGGCATATGATTTTGATTGGGGAGGGGCGTGAGGGGGGGGGGCAGGATTGGGAGGAGGGAGCGAGGAGGGAGGGCCGGGGGGGCCAGGGTGAGAGTGAGTAGAAGGTGGGGGAGGGGGGCGAGCCCCTTTCTGTAGGGCCCCAGCCGAAGGTGTGGCGACCATCCTGTGTGATAGGTCCCGGATAGCGTCCCGGACTTCCCGGAGTTGGTCGTTGGGGGAGGAGTTAGCGACCTGAGACTGCAGGTCATGGACTGATGAGCGGAGCTCCTCCACTTGGGAGCCGAGTGAGTTGACAGCATGGAGGGAGGCGCACAACAAGGGGAGCAGGGAGCTTTCGCCGATCGAGAGGTTGTCGCATTCCTGGGGAGTCAGAGGGGGCAGTTGATCGGGAGTGAAGCTGATGAGGGAACGGGTTCGTGAGAAAAGCGAGGCAAGGAAGCGGGCCTCAGAGGAGATTTCGGAGGTAGAGGGGGTGACAGAGGAGGGCCCTTGATGGGGCTGAAAGAGCGAGATGGGGGGACCAAGAGGTTCCTTGGCAGGCCGAAGGGGCTTGAAGCCCGACGTAGTTTGGAAAAATGGGTGAGGGTGGGGATCGTGCACTAGAAACTGTGGTGTTGTAGAAGTTATGGTCAGGAAAATAGAGGGCGCGGAGCGTGTTGCATATGGTAGAGGTTTTTTTTTTTTTTTTTTTTTTTTTTTTTTTTTTTTATCTCAGTTTTGCATTTTATTCGTACAACTACCGGGAAAAAACCAGACATGCAGCGCTAGCTATGGCCAAGAAAAACCCAACGCATCTCTCCCCTCATGGGAACAAAACCGCGCCCCCAAGACCCTATGGTCCGGGCCCAACCGCACATCTCGCCAACCAAAAGTAGCAAATACTCCTAGCGAGCAAGCAGGAAGACGCAGAAAACCCTTCAGAAAGCTCCCCTAAACAAACGAAAGGACAACAAAGGAAAGCCCACACACGGGGAAAGAATGAAACTCCACTACCCAGAAACCTAACAAAGAATAAAACAACATCTCCGTAGGGGCAGCCTAAATAACTTAAAAAAGTCGGCGACCGACATTACTCCGAACCCAAGGCGTTGACATCGATCGAGGAGGCGGTGCAATACCACGACAGAGCGTAACCGAGGATGCGACCGTGGATAGCCGCGGGGGGCACAAGGCCGGGTGGTAGTAGGGTACCAGCCAAAAAGAGGGGAAGTGTAGCTGTAACCGAGCAACGGGACGAAACCAAGAGGAGAGGAGGAAGGGTAGACCCAAGTATCGTAGGAACTATCGGAAACGTGTGCGTGTCTGACTAGGCAGCCTCGAGCGAAACGTAATCGAAGAGAGCAGAGAAATCGACCGTAGCCTGGTGAAAAGTTTTCTCTTACTGCGAACCGTGATCCCAGCCGTCTGTAACATGGACGCGAGGGTGTTGCCGACCGTGCAAATGTTAAGCGAGAACGCAAAACAAAAGCGAAAGGGAGAATGGGCCAGGACCTAAGAAACGGGTGCCCAAGTCCGAAACTATTATAGGGGGGGTGCAGCTCACTCAGAGTGCGGGAGGTGGAAAGTGACGATGATTTCCCATGGTGTTGAGATTTCAATCGCCGGAGGTGTAGAGGAGATGGTTCGTGTTGCATATGGTAGAGGAAGACCACCACTCATATATCCTGCGAACAGGAACCGGTCGGACGGACGGCCGCGACGTATTCGGTGTTGCAAGGTAGGTCATCTTGACTGTGGGTTTTGGTGAGGGGACACAACTCCCGCGGCGACCAGTGTTGACCTAGCGGGCCAACGTCGGGGCCGGAGGGGGGTGAGTTGCCTTTTTCCAAAGGAGCTATTTGCGCAAGGTAGGGTAACTTGCCCCTAATAATGTACCGGAGAGCCCTGTGCCTAACAGTTAAGTCTTGCTGTAAAGGCATTGAAGAAAGGAGCATAACAGGAGGCGGGGACCAGGGGGTCAGCAACAGTAAGCATAACGGCTCCTTTCGGGCTAACCAAGACTCTGAATGATTTTGGAAGTTCAGACCCAGCTTCCCATAGGACGGAGGCAGCGATGTCAGGAAAACGAACACGGATGGAGGATTCCTGGGGGTGGGGACAATGAGTTGAGCGGGGGGCGAAGAACCTTCTTGCAGCACTAGGGAGGGGGGCAGGACCCTTTGGGGAGGCGTCCTGCGCAGCCGCTACGACTTTGTTTTCAGAAGAAGGAGGAGGGGAATTCTTTCCTTTCGCTTTTGCTTTACCCTTATTGGCTCTGACCGCGGCCGTCAAACTCAGAGGTACCACTATGGATTACCTGGGCATATGACTTTGCCTGGGGAGGGGCACGGGGAGGGGGGGGAGCAGCATTGAAGTGAGGGAGTACCACTGGGGGGCCAGAGGGGCCAGGGTGAGCGGTAAGAAAAGCTGAGGGAGGGGAGGGGCGGCCCCATTTCAGGTTGGCCAAGGTGGTGGAGGGGGAGACTATTCTGTCTGATAGGTCACGGAGCGCATCCCGGACTTCCCAGAGTTGCTCATTGGGGGATGAGTTGCCGACCTGAGACTGCAGCTCGTGGACCATGGAGCGGAGCTCCTCCATTTGGGAGCCGAGTGAGTTGACAGCGTGGAGGGAGGCGCACAGTAGTGGGAGGAGGGAGCTTTCGCCTATTGTACGGTTGTCGCATTCCTGTGGAGTAAGGGAAGGTAGTTGCTCGAGGGTGAAGCTGATGAGAAAGCAGGTGTGCGAGAACAGAGAGGCCAAAAAGCGGGCTTCGGGGGAGATCTCAGAGGTAGAGGGAGTAACAGAAGAAGGCCCGGCATGGGGCTAAAAGAGTGAGATGGGGGGACCGAGAGGGTCCATGGTTAGACGAGGGAGGGGTGTGAAGCCCAACTAAGGTAGAGTGAGTAGTGTGAGTGAGGATCGTGAACTAGAAACTGTGGTGTTGTAAAAGCTATGGTCAGGAAAATAGAGGGCGCAGAGAGTGTTGCATAAGGTAGAGGTTTTTTTTCTCTTTTTTCTTTTTTCTTTTTTTCTTTTTTCTTTTTTTTTTGTATCAGTTTTGCATTGTATTGTGTACAACTACTGGGAACAACCAGACATGCAGCGCTAGCTATGGCCAAGAAAAACCCTCGCATCTCTTCCCTCATGGGATCAAAGCCGTGCCCCCAAGAGCCTATGGTATGGGCCTAACTGCACCTCTCGCCCATAAAAAAGTAGCAAATACTCCAAGCAAGCAAGCAGGAAGACACAGAAAACCCTTCGGAAAGCTTCCCTGAACAAACGAAAAGTTAACACAAGGGAGCCCGAATACACGGGAAAAATAGAACCTCCACTAAACAGAAACCTAACAAAGAATAAAACACCATCTCCGTAGGGGCGGCCTAAAATGACTGAACAGTCGACGACCGACATTACTCCGAGCCCAAGGTGTTGACATCGACCGAGGAGGCAGTGCAATACCACGATAGAGCGTAACCGAGGATGCGACCGTGGCAGCCGCGAGGGGCACAAGGCCAAGTCATCGTAGGTTACCAGCCAAAAGAGGGGAAGTGTTGCTGTAACCGATCAATTGGACAAAACCAAGCAGAGAAGAGGAGGGGTAAACCCAAGTATACTAGAAACTATCGGAACCGTATGCGTGTCTGACTAGGCAGCCTTGAGCAAAACGTAATCAAAAAGAGCAGAGAAATCGACCGTAGCCTGATGAAAAGCTTTCTCTTACTGCGAACTGTGATCCCAGCCCTCTGTAACATGGACGCAAGGGTGTTGCCGACCGTGCTAATGCTAAGCGAGAAAGCAAAAATAAAAGCAAAGAGAAGTATGCGATAGACCCTAAGAAACGGGTGCCCAAGTCCGAATCTATCATAGGGGGGAGGGGGGGTGCAGCTCACTCAGAGTGCGGGTGGTAGAAGTTGACGATGATTTCTCATGGTGTTGAGATTTCAATCTCCGGGTATGTAGAGGAGATTGTTCGTGTACATAAGGTAGAGGTTTTTTTTTTTTTTTTTTTTTTTTATATCAGTTTTGCATTTTATTCGTACAACTACCAGGAAAAACCAGACATGCAGCGCTAGCTATGGCCAAGAAAAACCTACGCATCTCTCCCGTCATGGGATCAAAGCCACGCCCCCAAGACCCTATGGTATGGGCCCAACCGCACCTCTCGCCCACAAAAAGTAGCAATACTCCTAGTGAGCAAGCAGGAAGACGCAGAAAACCCTTCCGAAAGCTCCCCTGAACATACGAAAAGTTTACAAAAGAAAACCCAAACATTCGGGAAAGATAGAAACTCCACTAACCGAAAACCTAACAAAGAATAACACCATGATAGAGCGTAACCGAGGATGCGATCGTGGACAGCCGCGGGGGGCACAAGGCCGAGCGGTAGAAGGATACCAGCCAAAAAGAGGGGAAGTGTAGCTGTAACCGAGCAACGGGACAAGACTGAGAGGAGAGGAGGAAGGGTAGACCCAAGTATCGTAGGAACTATCGGAAACGTGTGCGTGTCTGACTAGGCAGTCTCCAGCGAAGCGTAATCGAAGAGAGCAGAGAAATCGACCGTGACCTGATGAAAAGTTTTCTCTTACTGCGCACCGTGATCCCAGCCGTCTGTAACATGGACGCGAGGGTGTTGCCGACCGTGCAAATGTTAAGTGAGAACACAAAACAAGAGCAAAGAGGAGGATAGGACAGGACCTAAGAAATGGGTGCCCAAGACCGAATCTATCATAGGGGGGGGGTGCAGCTCACTCAGAGTGCGGGTAGTGAAAAGTGACGATGATTTCTCATGGTGTTGAGATTTCAATCACCGGGTGTGTAGAGGAGATGGTTCGTAGTACATAAGGTAGAGGAAGACACCCTCTGATATATCCTGCAAACAGGAACCGGTCGGACGGACGGCCGCAATGTATTCGGTGTTACAAGATGGGTTATCTTTACTGTAGGTTTTGGTGAGGGGACACAACTCCCGCGGAGACTAGTGTTAACCTAGCGGTCTAACGTCAGGGCTGGAGGGGAGTAAGTTGTATTTTTCCAAAGGAGATTTTTTGCGCAAGGTAGGGTAACTTGTCCCTAGTAATGTACCGGGGAACTCTGTGCCTAACACTGCCTCAGCTGGCTGGATAACCCTCCCAGGATCAGAAGAATAAAACCTATTAATATGAAGGCAAGAAGCAACAGGAAAACCCCTCTGTAGACTCCAACGAAGTAAAACCCTTAATAGGGAAGTGAAAGAATACCACTAAGAGAAAAATATAATAGGTAGAAAAATACATCAAAGTGGGGCCGTTCTAAATAGCCAACTCGCAAGCGACAAACCAAAACAAATCTGGACTGGACAATTACTTCAAACCAAGACCTTGACAACGGGTTAAGATGGCAGTGCAATACTATGACAGGGTATAACTGAGACATGCGACTATGGCGTAAGGACTCAAGGGCGAGCGGAGCGACTAGACTGAGAAGAAGCTAACCTAACAAGCAGACTTCTAGCGCTAATAGAGCAACTGGACAAAACCGAGAGGAGTAGGATGGAAAGGTCAGAATAGAGTCCCAAGTCCCAGCGAGAATTGACATAGCAGGTAGCCCTCATGAGCGCAGAAGAGAAGCGTTACTGACTGTGTCCTAAGCGAGGTAGCTCGCGAAGCAGCGGCATGAAGCGAAGTGAGAACTAAAGATAACCCAACGCGACATCCAGGTGGGGGCCCTTTAACTTTAAGAGAAAAGAGAAAGGAGAAGATGAGAGATAGCTATGAACCCCTAGGTAAAAGAGCCCTCAACAGGCACAGAGGGGGTGGTGGGAGCTGACGATTATTTCTCTGGTCTTGAGATTTCAATCACCAAGTGTGTAGAGAAGAAGGTTCGTGAGTTCATCCTCAGGTATCCCGAGTACCATTTATATTGGCTCTTCCCATAACTCTAACCCTTGTGACTCAGACTCTTGAGTCATGCGTACTCGTGACTCTTCCTGAGTTATAGTGTGAGATCTCTCTGCTGACTCCTGTGAGTCACTACTCAATATACTCAAGCCAATTATCAACTATATAACAAGTTATGTACTCTATGAGAGTCACATATTTGAGACCTATGATCACTACAGTGAGTCATGTACAAAAGGCATTACATTGTATGATCTCGCAAATGTGAGTCATAATACCATATACTCATTATAACTAATCAATACCATGATAGCACAATGTCATATGAAACCAATTCCTTTACTAGATACTATTTGTCACATAAGTTGAACTCATATTTGGTTAAGTTAAGTTATTTCACTAATAACTCACTTAAGTTAGATAAAGTTATGCTTTCATACAAGTTATGATGATGACTTATAGTTATCTTTTGGATTACTAAGCGGTTGTAGAAAGAACTATATAAATGGGAATAGAGGATAGTTAGTTTTTTATGCAACTATTCACAATTATTTCTTATCTAAAGTTATGTTATAAGAATACAAAATACCTTTATTATATTCTTAATTATATCTTAATTCTTCAAGTATCGCATTTGATATATTCTTGTTAGCTGGAGATACATAATAACTAAAGAGACTTGTGACTTTATCTTAAAGTAATAAGAATAATATACAGACACGAAGTCTTCACTGGTAAAGACTTAGTTAGTAATAATAGGTTATTACCTCTTGCACTAAATATGATAGAAGCATTCCTACTACTAGTGGAGGGCCAAAGAAGGTATAATGGCCAACTAGCATGTATTCCCCAACACATTCTCACTATTTAGCTGTAACCTACCATTCAGGACCCTTTTTAGCACTCTTCTAGGCTGCTATTATATATGGCAGCCATACACCACTTATTCACATTTGCAAACAGACTCCTGAAAAACACACTACTATTTAGTATCACTTGGGTATAAATACCACTCAGTACACCTATGAGATTCTAAAAGCTTACCTTGTTCCACTTATTCACAGTCTATCTTTGGGTACCTGAAGACCCTAATACCATTGTAGATGGTCCTGGAGTTCATCTTTCTGTGCTAGCTTGGATGTACAGAAGATCGTATAGTATAGTCAGATGCAATAGCCCTTGAGCTCTCCAAACCTTAACTCCATTAAGAATATCTGGCATTTGCTCAAAGTTAGGCTTAGGAAATTAATATCTAGTCCTGATAAGCGGTCTAGAAATGTCAGAGAGCTTGTAGCAGCTGCACAAGAGTAATGGAAATAGTTGGATTAGCGGACAGTGAATAGAATGATTGAAAACATGAGAAAAAGGATACAACAGACTATTAAGAGGCAAGGAGGTCATACTAAATTTTAATATTTTCTTTATACATGTATCTATCTATTACTGGGGTCTATTTTTAAAAATTTTACTTTATCTGTTTGTGGTTCTTCGTATTTTGTTGTCTGCAACTGCTTCGACAGGGCCTGCCAAGCCACTTTGTCCCTGAACTTTTCTAACGGCACTGTACATGCTGAATTGTATCTAAAATAAATATCAAACTCTAAGTCATCAAACTTATCTCACCCCAATTCACAGGCCCTGAGTGTTGATTCTGATGGTGGCCACCATCCTTCACGTAAGAACGCTAGGATGCAGGACAAATGTGCTCAGACGTTGCACCCTCGCCTCTGTGTCTAGCGCTAGATAGTTTATTTTACAAATAACATCTAAGAATCGGGCAAATCATCCCTGCGTGTTTGCGCACTCATTGTAAATTTCTACCCCTTTGCGCCTTCAGGGACTCCAGTACGTCCGTGTAGACCCATACCCCATTATTGTAATTTTCCAAAGGTTGTCGCGACTTGCGGTCTGTGCCTTTTCCTACTCGATTTTTTTTTCTCACTGAAACTGTTTCTGAAGAGGCAAGTGGCGCTTTAACAGGTCATACCACAAAAACCGCCTTGAAGGACCAGATATACTGTGGTATTTTTCACCAATCTCCACTGATATGATATCTGGCGTTCTGAGACAAAGAAGAAAAAAAATTCCTAGAATTTTTGAACTTTGGATGCTGCGACGACCTCTTAGAAAATCACAATACCCGAGACTTTAATGATCCGGCTCGCTGTTCTTTTTGAACCTGTGAGGATCCTAAAAGTCATTCCTAAAATTTGACTTATTGCCCCGGGCCACCCGCTGTGCCGGACACATTCTTTGGCTTGCATGTCATGCGCATGCGCCAAGATTCCATCACATCCCAGACCTCAAGTACTGTACAGTCGCACCCCGTTGTCCCGGATGGCCAAAATCAGGATCTGACCGTCCGGGACAGTGAAGCATCCGGGACAGTGAAATGAGTGATAAATATCATGCCTGAAAATACTCAAAAGCGAGTGATAATTGTGTTGACATGACTCCGAGCTATCCCGCATATAGTTTAAATGAAGGGAAGAGTGGAAGGCCAGCGAGGCAAGTAAAAGGAGATAATTTAGAGAAACCTTCCAATACTGAACTCGAATAAAAGGACATTATCACAATCAACAATAGTGATGGGCACGATCATGCTCGAGCATAGGGCCAAATTTTCTGCTCGAGAATGATCGTGCCCTGATGATCACTAATCAAAAACCCTGAAGAAGAGGATTTTTCCGCAAACAATCAACTCAACTCAGAAACCACCCGATGCCGCCAGCCAGACTTGCCTACAGAACCAAAAAAGTGGAAACCACTACAGAAGCTGGGCCTACGCGGTGGGCCACAAGCGGCATCAATCGTGCCTTTGAGCAGCTATGATGTAAGAATTTAGGGTTGGATTGGGAGAAAATCCGGGACACTGAATATAATTTGTATGTCAACAGGGGTTAGAAATATCTAAATTGGCATCCGGTCCGAAAACCCCCCAAAATCCGGGACAGTGAAGGGTATTTCTATGTAGCTCGCGCAAATCTTGAAAAATTATCCGTGACAACGAATAATCCGGGAGAGTGAGGTCCGGGACAACGGGGTGCGACTGTACTCGAGTACTGTACCGAACACTATTGCCGCACGTTTTGGATTGGTGCTCAGCTACGCACAGATTTTTTTCGATACCGCACTCGTCCTAGAGGATTGCTCGTCCCAGGCAAGTAGTACTCGAGTAGTGCCTAAGAACAGGGGCTGTGTTTGGGATTAGCGCTCAGACACGCACAGATCTTTCACAACTCAGTTTTTATCTTTAATCCCTGTTTTTCTGGTTTTTGTCCCTCTGGCTTGGGATTAGCATTGAGAAAAGGTTTTAAAATCCCATCAATTGCAGGGCAAATAATGTCTGCCTCCACGGCGAGCCCTTAGCATTGCGTGTACGATCTTACTCATCATCCATTCGCTCGCCGTTATTGGGCTGTGTGGCTTGTTGCCATTGTTTAGAGGATTTCGGGAGCAGCGCTCATCGTGCCAGGCCCTCGCTATGCGATGAAAACATAGGGTCCAGGGAGAAGTTAGAGCACAGCTACTCGAGTATTGCGGCTTAGCCAGCCTATTTTACCCCCCGCCGTTCCGGTTAATAGGTTCCTACCCTTGCATGTTTAACATATTTGTTCCATCGATTGCAATCATCGATCCCACCCTCACAACATAAGCACAATTAAACAATCCGCTTTCCCATTCTCCATACACCGGTAGTCATGATCAATTCGATAGGGCCGTAAAAGAAAACATTCTGAGAGTAAACCCAATCGACTCATAACAATAATGTTTTTCCTTTTTTCCTTCTTTTTTTTTCCTGTACTCGAGTAGTTTTAAACAGCTTTTTTCCGCTGGAGTGTGGCCTTCTCAAAAGTTCTCTTCCGCCTAGCGCCTGAGCGTTGTCTGCCAAAAGTGATATTCGTTGTTCTAGGATGCAAAGTTAAGGTTGGCGAGGCAAAAAGGTGCAGTCGATGGTATCGAAGCATGTTGAACTTATACAGCACCCCTGCGATCGATTGTATTTTAAACCCCCTCTTCCCTTCTTCTTCTTATTAGGTATTATTATCTTTGTTTGAGCAGATAATTATTCTCTCGAAAAGAATGCCCCCTACAATGGTGGTGGATGTACTCGAGTACATCAGATAAACTATCGGAGAAGGAGGGATCATACCAGTAGAACAGCGATAACATGGTTCAATAGGAGCGCTCTCCCGCTATTTGGTCCCCTGTCAGGGATAGTGTCATTGAAAAGAAGGGGCTGAACGGAACTGCTGCCATTGTTGTTGTTCCACAAGACCTCTTGCGCTACGGGCCTCGCTTCTGTCAACCCAACTGTGCTCTGGCGGGAAGATCCTCTGGTGCTGGGAGCACCCCGCCCGCGCATCTGTGGGTTGGTCGCAGCCGCATCCCTTCACACTGCCTACCCTCACCTCACCCTGTCACCCTGCATTTTGTTGCCTTCTGCTGGTCCCCCTGGAGTTCTCGCTCCCTCCCCTTTCCAATCTCTGGGCTCTCCACAAACACACACACTCATCCTTTCTCCTTCCCCAGTTACTCTCTCATCATCACCTCCCTTGTCCTCACCTCTACCCGGTAGAGATCGGCTTGCACCCTTTCGAGTTTTTATATCAGTCACCAATTCATTCCCCGGAATAGATCATGGGTATATTTTCCAAAAAGTCAAGCTCAAGAGCAAATTCTGTCACTTCGGAGAGCACCTGCAAGTCGAATCGTAAGGGTTCACAAACCTCCCTTGGGAGCAATGCCAGATCTCCTACAGGTCAGCAGGGCAGATCGTCTTCCTCAGGAAATACTTCACCAGCATTGCCCTCCATTCCATCCATTGAGCTGCCACCTGCACCGGATCCAGGATTAGATCCCTCCGGTTATCTCCGAAGTATTTACGCCGTTAGGGAGCGTTCTAAGTTTGTTATCGAGGCAGCTCTAAGGAACCAGCTCACCAACTTTACAGTTGATATGACCAAGTTCAAGGATGTTGCCGAATACGTTGTCTCCATTATAAAGGTATGGGGCGATTGAGCTCGTCACTTTTTGCCCTTGATTTTCCCATCTATGGTCGCTGGGCGCAAAAGGTTTCACAGAACTAGGCTAGCTAACAATTCCATGTGATCTAATCTTAGAGAGACTATGCCCCTGATTATCACACCATTCCTCCTCATGGTCGATGGCAGCATTTCGAAGTCGGCGGCCGTCCTCGTATCGACCAAATGATGCAATTCTGGCCTTCTGATCCTGCAGAACAAACTAGGAGGCTTATTGATCTGTTCATGGTTTCTGTCTTGCTGGATGCGGGTGCTGGGACGAAGTGGCAGTATAAGTCGAAGGACAATGGCAAAATCTATCGTAGGAGTGAGGGTCTAGCAGTTGCCAGTTTGGACATGTTCAAGGAGGGATTATTTTCAAGCAACCCGGAACAGAAGGAGCAAGTGGACGGTAAGCCCCTATCCCCCGGTCTTTCGCCGTTTGGGCCGGATGCGCTAGCCGCACCTCTGGAGTCTCACAGCTCCCTTAATTTACTCAATGCTAACAATATATGATTGATTAGGCATGGCCTTGAAAAATTTGACCGTTCAAGCTTTGGCTGAGGGTCTCCAGGTTTCAGAGTCGAACCCACTCAGCGGGCTTGAAGGGCGTTCATCCCTCCTTATCAAATTAGGTGAAGCTTTGGACAACCAAGACTTTTTTGGTGTAGATTCTCGTCCTGGAAACATGTTGGGTGAGAAATATGTTTACTATCCAACATTCATATCAGCCTGCTAACTCAGTTACAAGATTATCTTTTGCAGCATTCCAGCACCCAGAAGTTTGGGGTCACTCCAGTTATTCCAATTCCAACATTGTGGTCTGTTTTGATGGACGGGCTTGCGCCGATCTGGCCCCAGTCACGGACCCAATTTGACGGTGTCTCACTCGGCGATGCCTGGCCATGTTCCTCTATGCCTCCAGCGCCAGGCTGGGAACGTATTGTTCCATTCCACAAACTGACGCAATGGCTTACGTATTCATTGATGGTTCCGATGTCGAAGCTCATGGGCGTGATGTGGGCAGGAGAACGTCTGCTTACCGGACTTCCAGAATACCGTAACGGGGGTTTACTGATTGATACCGGTCTTCTCACATTGAAGGCTCCACAAATGGAACGTGGCATCAAGGCATACCACGCAAATGCAAAGAAGGCTGGCCAGCCAAATGTTGAAGTCGTACCGCTTTTTACCCCGGATGATGACGTTGTGGTTGAATGGAGGGCTTGCACCTTAGGTTTCTTGGATATGCTACTCGGAGAAGTAAACAGTCTCCTTGAGTTGAAAGAGGGCGAGCAGCTAAGTCTAGCACAAATGCTGGAAGCCGGAACTTGGAAGGTATGAATCTCCCGAAATTGGCCGTATCTCTGCTAATATGGTTGGCTTTCATAGGGAGGAAGGGAACTTGCAGAGGTTTCGAGGCCCAATACAAAGGAGCCCCCGATCATGATCCTGTCAGACGGCACGGTGTTTTAAGCTTGTTTGCACAAGAAGGTGGCTTATGCCATTTCACCAATCATATTCTCTTAGTATTTCTTCTTGATTCGGCCAGGATGGGCGACAAATTGTCACTGGCTAGAAATCTCTACATAATCAGTCAACCTCTTGAATAGTTCTTTTTCCTTTTTTTCTTTTCCCACCAAGTTACCGAGAGTGGCTTCAACGATCCCACCTCACGTGAATTATCATGCACATGCTATTTTCAGGATCGCCGGTCTGGTTCACTTCCTCTGTTCTCTCAATGTTTTGTTGATTGCATTTTCAATTTGACCAAATTTGCAAAACTTGCTGGTATTTTATCTTCCGATGCCAATTCTAGGGTATTCGTAGTAGAGAATGTCGATACGAATGGCATGATATTATAGATAAAGAGAGTCTCCGCTCGTAATACTTCAGTGATGGGCCGGATGTATAGTCGCGTCTGTTAAATAACTATATACCCCTTAGCAAGCTAGTTCAGTCTTGTCTAATAACTCCTCGTATCCCATGGACGGATGAAACTCTCAAACTTGTTGCAAGACTTGCGCCACATCACTTTTCTTAGTGACGAGAAATTATTCACAAGAATTCCTAATCACGGCCTAGCTGTCCTCCAATCAAGTCTCTGTAAAAGCTGTGCACGAGCCATGCAACGGATTTGAGAGTCTTATCCGTCCAAGGGATAATTGCTGGCAGCAGCCCTAATTTATATACCCAATTCAACGTAATCGACAACACAAATTCACGTAGGCGAGGGCACTGCGCGAGTGTGGAGAAATTCGAATAATTAAACGATAGACAATACCGTTGGGTCCCCCTCTCCCGGTAAGGTCAAGAAAAGAAAGAAATTTTTTTCTATTTCGGAAGGGGGAAATGGGGGTGTTTTCGCTGGGTTTCTTTGCCCCTTTCCAGGGAAGGGAATTTTGGACTTCAGAGCACAGGGTTTGATTGTTCGAGCTTTTACAGCCCTGTCCCATAAGTTCTCATGGCTGCTAGCAAAGGCACCACCACATTAGAGGGGTTTAGCCACGCCGTGCTAAATGGTAATTGTGCTGTTGCCAGATTTAAATCAAATTTTATTATAACTAAAGGGCACCGTGCCAATCCAGGCTTTGATTCCCGAGGCATTACTTCCTCCGGGCAAGCCAACCGGAAATCAATCCCAAGCTATACCACAGTTACTCTGGTATGCAACCAACCGTAGAACCTATAGCAAAGCACCGCAGGAAGTCCTAGCTGTTGTTACGGGGTAACTAACTCAAGGAATAGAGAAAGCTAGGCCAGTTCGTATTCGAGATAACGGAGGGAAGTCAGGAAGGCTCAGGAGATGATGGTTCGATAAAGGTAAAGTAATAAGATAGAAGTTCTCGAATCTTTAAATTTTAATAACTTGTTATATTGTTAAGGTCTCTTCTCCGTTGCTTGATTTTCTCAAACTCCGGGGAATAGCCCTTACTACTTATACTAAATTCTCGCTACTTCCTAATTCCTAACAATCATGTATCTTTCTAAGATTTCAGCTTCGTCAAAGGAAGTGCGAACACTCTTTGACCCTGAATAATTGCCCCACTCGAACTCAGAGAACTCCCGATATCTATTTCATCTGAGGGTGTCCCCACTCCACCAGTAGATAGTCTTCGATCTCTTCGTCCTAATAGACTAAGTTCATATATGTGGTCGCAATGCCAACATACCAAAAGTCTTTTATCGTGAACTATCGAGTGATCAGTTCGAATAGCCAGATAATAATACATAATGCATAATATGCATATGCACCGGAAATAAAGTATTCTCACTTTATCTTTCCAATCAGAAATCATCTTCATGGAACGTGAGTCCTCCCGGTATCCCGAGTAGTCAACACAGATGCCTCCAGTTGCTCCTACCGCGGTGAGCTGAGGTTGGACATACGCTCCTCCATTACGGTGGCGCAGCCTCTACTAATAATACTGGCGAGCTATTCTCATGTGCGTAACAGCTGTATATAAGGGCAACCTCAACCAAATATAACCGCCTACTTGCGTCCAGACTCCCAAAACAAATAAAATCCACCTCCAGCACTGTCCACCAAAACACTACCGAGGACTATATGACCCACCGATCACCAAGGCCCCAACCAGCAAACTGGCCTCACAAAACTAAAACCAATAATAACACATAATTAACTGACGTCTAAAACCAGCCGCCAGTCTTCCACCCTCAAATTATAATCATGGAGCCGATAACCACACCCCAAAACCAAGCAACCACCGAAGTTATCCTAGGTACCAGCATATGGCAAGTGAGCAGCAAGCTCACATTGCACCCGCCCTGGGCCCCTCAAGTGGTGGTACCACCCATCACCCTTCTTGCCTTCCCAGCCACATGGGCACTGAATCCGCCAACGTCCGGAACTAGTCCAACCGCGAGGACACACGTGCCCAATACCCGGATCCAACCGGGCTCCCCACCACACATATCTTGATCCCTTACCTGTAGCAAGAATCCCTGGACCCAACCGCCCTTGAGTCGGCCAAAAACCACGAACACCATCCGCTCTCTATCTATTGGCCGTGTTCGTATCATCAGTAAGGGCCATAACTGACCTGCTCGCACTCAGTGAAACAACCTCCACCATTCTCTGCGACTGACGTGACGAGGCACCAGAAGCAACACTAGAAACATCTACCCTATCAAAACCGACAGGGTCCATACCATCCAGAGGGGTTCTAAATCTTATCCTACCCCTTGTTATAGAGAGCAGCCCACCTGTAGCCGACTGCCTCCCCACAATCCTTCCATCAACCATCATATCCTCACTGGATGAGGAGTCCGGGCTGGTCTGAAACAAGGAAACCGACCGATCACAAACAGACGTGTCATAATGACAGGTCTCAGCGTCCGGAATATCAATATCCGCGACAACCGACGAATCAGAGCCCACAGAGGGCACACCAGGCAACCGTACAACACCACCACCTGAAATAATTGGTCTACCATCAGGAGGGGGCACATCGCTGTCGTCACCCCTACTAAAAACTGAAGTGGGGGGAGAAGATACAAGGTCAACTGAGGGCCCCGCCGACTCACTCTCCTTTTCCAACAAATGTAGGCGACGGGAGAGGACGGAAACATAGTATCTAAGTTGAGAAACCTTAGCTTCGAGAGCAAGGCATTTATCGACCGACCAAGAGAGCGTAACCCCAGTACGAGCAACTGAGGTAGCCGAAAAAGAAGAAGACATTCATTTGACTATGACGACCGAAGAGGATAACAAGGGCAAAAGAAGAACAAAAACTGTTATGGGGGTAGCGTAATGGATGGAGAGTTATTATGCTATAGTCCTAATCGCTTATGTGTGTGTGGAGAGTATCGTCTAGGGAGACGAATGTTCAAGATAAAAGTAATAGTATGATCTGAATTTTTAGGTTGTAACGTGTATATATTGTTAAGGTCTCTTCTCCGTTGCTTGTTTTTTGTATAAGTTGCGAAGACACCTCGATATTTATATTCTGCGTCTGAGTGTTCGTGGGCTACATAATCTTCCCCTATAACTAAGTATCTCTTACTTTGCTTACTGACTTCAACAGAAGTGCGAACCCTTTCTGACCCTGAAAATCTTTGCACCCATACGCGACTTGTAGACACGTAAGAACTTTTATTCTACGATGGTGTGGACACCGCTCGTAGTGTTCGTACGATCTTTTATCCGAAGCGAATCAAGTTACGAATAATCATCCACGTTTGCTAATATAGAGAGACTACCCGCTGAACCGAAGATGGCCAGTCTTCTTTTGTCAGCTCCGTAAAAAACCAGACTGCATGTGCGTCTTGTGGCTTTGTCTACCGGCATTATACGACTCTTGACTATGAATCGAATCAATGGTCACAATTATAGTTATCGGTCCTATGCTAACAGGTCCTTTGGGGGTTCCCCGACCCCCTTCCTGGGTATAGACTATTCTTCTAGTACTGGGCGACTTTCCAGACTGAAGGGTCTAACTTTCATGCAGTTTTAGTCCCGTTACTTAGTGACCGCTCTTCGATTGAATATCTTCGAGGGCTTGTAACTTTATGTGATGTTGTCCGATTCGGATGCTTCCACTTGCATAAGGTAGAGGAAGATAACCTCTCATATATCCTGCGAACAGGAACCGGTCGGACGGACGGCCGCGACGTATTCGGTGTTACAAGACGGGTTATGTTGTTTGTGGGTTTTGGTGAGGGGACACAACTCCCACGGCGACCAGTGTCGACCTAGCGGTCCAACGTCGGGGCCGGAGGGGGGTGAGTTGTATTTTTCCAAAGGAGATTCCTGCGCAAGGTAGGGTAACTTGTCCCTAATAATGTACCAGGGAGCCCTGTGCCTAACAAACTAAAGGTAGATACAATAAATAGTATCATGAATAAAGATTAAAATCAAAGACAAGCCTTGAAGTTAAAGACTTGAAGCTATCGTGAGATAAGAATCAAGGAAGCTAATAGGTCGAACCCCAAAAAACAGAGGCAATGGGCCGATTCACTGTGGCAACCGCACTAATTTGGTGTTTATATTTTGGTAAAAGATGCACTGTAATTGCATAGTTTGTTGAACGGTGCTACTTAGCAAGGTATTCCATTCCGTGTATCCCTATAAGCAAACAGCCAAAACAAGCTAGTAGGAGTAGATTCTGACATTCACCACAACTAAATCACGACCTTACATAATTAAGTGAAAACTTGATTCAGCACCAGTTGGCTAAACCCACGCTATTCACCATCTGATCTTCTTGGAAACTAATTCTCAAATTTAGCACAGAATGCTGATAGCACGGTCAGCTAAACCCCTCTATTGAACAGTAAAGTGGGCTGTAAAAAAAAAAAGATATCGTATTAGTAAGTTTCTTGTCATCCTATTTTTCAGGCTACATACATTTTCTGTACCGTACCTTAAATCAGACAATGAGTTGGTCAAAAAATCAAAAAAATCAAATTTGTCCCCTATTATTTTCTCTAGCATTACACTATAGATATTAATAAATAGAGCTTGCTACTTATGAACAATAGTAGATCACTTTAATGGCTCTGCAAGGGTTTCAAAAAAAAAAAAGATTGCAATCAACAAAATTTCCATTTTTAGTGTAAAATGAGCGGAGCGCCGACGACCTTTGTCCCCAAGACTGTACTGCTAGAGTTTATTGCTTTTTATTTTCCATTAAATTTTTCCATTTCTCCTTCTCTATTTTTTCATATTAAAATAGTATCGTAATAGGCGATGTTAGGTTGAGCAGTTGTTTTAGGAAATGGCGATTGCTAACCCCTACTTGGCAGGAGACTACAAAATACTGGTAATCCGCAAGCAAGTGTCGATAGACCTCAATACTACAATAATGAACCGTGACTTTAAGTGTAATAAAGCCTCAGTAATTCAGATAAGAAACCCCGTATAACTACACGTTACCCTCCATCCACAATACTCGAGTACACTCCCACCACCATCTCGATCCTGGCCAGCTTCCTTTTCACTTATCCCAGTTCTTGGCGACCATTCCATCTAGTGTGAAATTAGAACTTAGTCCTCGATGTTAGGATAAATACGACCTACCTGGGGGGCTTGTTTCGACCTTAGCTTTTCCAACCTCATGCCAGTTAGTACTCAGAGCTGTGCCGTTGCTCTCTACATAGCTCTTCATCATCGCACGCCTAGTGTCCTCGTCGGCGTCTTTGTAGAGCTTTTTGAAGAAGTGGTTGACTGGATCACCACCCTCGTAGTCACTATCGTATTCTGCACCCTGGGGATCTTCCTCGTCTTTGTCACCGCTAATTCCTTTCCCTTTCTTCCCCTCTTTCGGACGGGAGGTGAGATCCTTAGCAACTTTGTCCCAATCTTTAGGGCCTTTCTTCGAAGATGTCGGGTACACTGGCAAGACTCCCTTCGGTTCAGCAGCCATCGCTGTGTCGGCCTCGCCTGTCCCTGAAGCAGGTACGGACTCTGGTGCCTCGAGACCACCCCATTTACGACCTTGATTGGTTTTCGCGAGCTTAATCTCAATCTTTGTTGAAAGGATCGAAAAACTAGAAGTCACAGGATCTACCCCATCAAAGAGAGGGCTGACCTCGAATGTCCATTCGCTTCCTGTGACCAAAGGGAATGCTACCGAGACCTTTCTGGGTCAGAAAATGGTCCAGTCAATAGATCGAGACCACCACTCACCGAATCGCAATTAATCTCCACTGTGGCCTTATCTCTGGGCACGCCTTTGACATAGATGGTGAGTACCACTTGAGAGGCTGTTTGATACCACTCGTGGCGAATCCTGCTTGTTGGAGTGCTAACTCCTTGTGCGGGGGGGAGTGGGGCGGTGGTAGACGCAGCCCGATCGTCTTTGGATAGGCTCACAGGCACAGACTCATTCTGTTTCCTCGGCACTGGTACCTCAGCATCAGGAATCTCAGAGACGGTGACCTCCCGCATGGGATCATCATGGTCGAGTTTAGAAAGCTGTATCTCAATTTTGTTTTTCCAGATGCCAATGAGATTCCTTTCCTTTTCCCCAGCGACCTTTCTCTCCGCTTCTGCAATGCAGAAGGCGGCATCACCATATCTCTTTTCCATAAATAAGGAAACCCCTCTACGAAGCTGAGCACTGCTAATGAGCTCTCTCTTACCACGCTGGTAGCCCAGAACCACAGCTATTTCCGCATCCTTAAGAGCGTTGGTGTAATCGGCGGAACGTTGATAGGCTGTTGAGCGTTTGATGTAATAATCGGGGGACTCGGGTGTCTGTTGCAGAGCTTGAGTATACAGATCAATTGCCTGAGGGTAATCCTGGGAATTCAAAGCTTTCAGGCCATGCTCAGCGAGCACTGCAGAGGAAGGCATGTCTGCGACGAGGTGGTTCCCACGATCTTTGTTGCGTTAGAAAACAGGATTTTAGGGGGAAAAAATAAGGATCGAGGGATGGCGAGATTCGAGCAGCTCTGAATAAGTGGTGGGTTATGGCGGGAGGTTTGGAGAGGCTCCTAGGTTTCATGGGTCTCGAATTTAGTGGAAGTGGGTCGAATGTGGATGTACTCTTGCACCACTGCTTGGCAACCCTACCCCTTAGAACCTATGGCAATCCGTCAGTAATACAATATTCCAGCTTAAAAGCCAGGGCCCTTCCGCGGCCTGTGTCCAATAGAAAGATCGGGGAAATAATTTACTGGTCCTCGAGCAAAAAGAAAGAAAGAAAAGCAAAATAGATATCTGGATCATCTGATAAACTCACTGCCACAGCCTACCAGAAGCCGGGGGGGAATGCCAGCAAGAAAGAAAGAGAAACTTACTATGGGACAGGAATAAATCCATACTATCATACTGATGAGCAGTTGTCTGTCTTACTAAATTTAGTAAGGAAATACTCGAGTACAGTACGAGTAGTAGTAATAGCAACTAAGAGTGAAAATGAATACCGTATCATACCAGTATGAAAGGTAGCCACACATCCCCGGATCACCCGTCCCCGCAACCCCCGCAACCCCCAGAACTTGCCATTCAATTATCTCGCCTCGGCCACAGAGTGCCGGTATTACCTCCAACTTTAAACCCACCCCAACCTCCACCTCCACCTCCTCCACAACAAAGCACCTTCCCAATAACCCCAGCGTCACCACGAGTCAACTCCCAAAAGCGAAAAACCAACAATGTCCTTTGCAGCAGCTAACAAGCGCCTCTTAAAAGAATACAAAGCTCTGCTCAAGGAATCCCCTGATGGCATCGCCGCAGGTCCCATCGATGAATCCAACCTCTTTGAATGGGAATGCCTGATTCAAGGCCCGGAGGAGACCCCATTCGAAGGCGGGGTTTTCCCTGCCACACTTAGCTTTCCAAAGGTATGTTTGTTTTTTCATTCATTATTTATTTGGCACAAGATGGAAATATTGAATTAAGCTCTACATAATTGCAAACAAAACAAGGAAACGGGGGAATAAAAAAATAAAAAAATAAAAAAATAAAAAAACTCTATTCTAGCTAACCAATGTATAAACAGGATTACCCCCTCAATCCCCCGAAAATGAAATTCACCTGCGAAATGTTCCACCCAAATATATACAAGGACGGCACCGTTTGCATCTCTATCTTGCACTCTCCTGGCGACGACCCGAATCAGTATGAGGACGCCAGTGAGCGTTGGTCGCCCATACAAAGTGTGGAGAAGATACTCATCAGCGTCATGAGCATGCTTGCCGAGCCGAACGATGAGAGCGGTGCGAATATCGACGCTTCGAAGATTTGGAGGGATGACCGAAAGGAGTATGAGAAGAGGGTTAGGGCTTGCGCGAGGAGGGCTTTAGGACTTTAAAACCTAGTTTTTTTTTTTCCTCCTTCGCTGTTTCCTACTCTTGTATGTGTTGTGGGGGTGTAGAGTGGGTGGGCTATAGGAGGAAGAGTAGAGAAGTGCTGAACGGGATGGATGGGGGGAATGAGATAAGAAGATCAGTGTTTTTTTTCCCTACCTAAAGCGTCGGCTACCTGTATGGTCAATGGGACGATGCAATTAATAATAATTCTCTCGCGCCCATCTTCTGCGTGCGGGCTGAGAGCGGGGATAACTTACAGTACGGTGCGACTGGCCAATTCAAACAGATTATCCTCAGATGCCACCCTCATCCTCCACATCCACCACCTCAACATCCCCGTCAACCTTTTCCCTCATCGCACTGACAAAATTCTTTGAAGTAACCAACGGGGCATACATCTCATCGAGCATTGTCCTAGGCCCCGACTCCGAATCCCTCATAGACACTTTCTGGCACTTAATCCAGCAAATCTCGAAGCCAGCCATGTACCAGACGAGACCCTGATTTCCACCCCAAATGCAGTAGGCCGCGGACGCCCTCAGTATAGCCCAGGGTGTGAAGCTCGCGCCACCCTCTCTAATCCACTTTGCAACAACCGGATCCCGGGCCTGCTCGGCGGGTGGTATGATATCCCGATAGCGCTGGTGAAAGTTGGGCACCCCAGCCCTGAATTCATCCGGCCCACCGCGCTTACTGCGGATCCAGTCGGCCCAGTCCTGTTTTAGGAGCGTTAGTTCCTTGGTTAAGTGCCGTAATGTGATCCACAAGGCACTCGTCTCATCCTTTTGTGCGAGCTCGTGCTCCCGCACAAACAGCTCCACGATGTCGCCGTCGCGCTGACCTTCGGATTTTCCGATGTCGTCGTGGAATGCTTGCTGCTTCTCGTTGACTTTTGTGTCGGCGATTTTGAGCAACCGGTCGATTATATGGTTCCCCCCAGCACGGACTCCCGAGCCTTTTTCCTTGTAAGCAGGAGTCGGCGCCCCGCCAAACTTTTTCCTGATGTCGTCCCTCATTTCGGGCCTGAGGCTCATGCCCTGCTTCGGTGCGTCGACAAGCAGTGAGCATAACTTGGCCAACTTGAGGGCTTCGGGGTCTGCGATGTCGTTCTTCTCATAGCAGCGCTTCTCCCAGATCGAAGTGCACTGCCCAAGGAAGCTGTCCTGGAATGAGCTCCGTAGACCTATCCGTAAGAACCGCTCATAGAAGCCGGGCTGGCTGGGGTCTAGCCCAGAGACCCTCTCCCCCGATTTATTAAACCACGGGGCCACCATCGCATCAACCTCATCATATGTAGTTGGACTGTTGGTGAACGGCTTCACCAGGCGTTCTTCCCAGCACACCCAGGGCTATTTTGACCGGCATGTTAATTAGCAATATGCCATTACGACAGAAAGCAAGAGGATACAAACCTTGTCGCCATCGTAATCACCTCCCGACAGAAGCGACGCCAGGCTCTGGTCACCTTGTATAGAGAAGACAATGACGTCCTGTAGCTCTCGAAGGGCCAGAGAGTGGTACGGCTGGATATCCACCGCTTTCACCTAGTTCCGTCAACACACAATACATGAAAATCGAGCAAGAATACCATGACCCATACCTTCTGAATGTCCGAGGGAATGTGGGCGGGGTTACGCGCAACCAATATGTCACCCGTAATAACTTGACTCCGCCTCAGAGTCTTGGGATCCAGGAAGCCATTTGAAAATCTCAGCGAGACCTCGCCCTCTCTAAGGGTTCCGGTGGGGTCTGCGACACAGAGAAGAACCGTGGAATTCGGGACTCTGATATGTAACTTATCCTTCAAGTCCTCGCAATACCTGTCCATCATCACCCTCACATGGTCCATAAGCACCTTGCAGGAGCGGACGAGGAAGCCGCTCTACGACATGTTAGTTCGAGTGGAATAGCCCGGCATTGTATATCTCGCAGTGCATACCTCGAGCAGTAAAATTGCCATCTCATGCTTTGTGGAAGGCATACTTCCAGTGGTCTGGATGCCTTTATATAATATCCTTTCCTTCCCCACGCTCCCACGATCGTATATCCATTTCCTTAGCTCAACAGGCTTATCGATCACCCGGAACAGCTCATCTAGGTCCTCTTCCAAGTGCTCTTCTGTCAGCTCTTTCAACGCCTGGAAGGGCACCCCACGATTCTCCAGGATAGGGATCAGTTGGATGTTTATAGTGGCTGCCCTGGGCTCGTGCGAAATGTGCAGTATGTCCAGTGTCATCCTAGCCCAGTCCTGATCATCCGCGTAACCGTTATATTTCAATTGCGATTCGGTCACTTTGATGGAAACCTCATCAGAGTTCCAGTCAGTGCTAGGATCTACCATCCACACTCCTTTCGCTCCACCAAGACGCGCTTGGACTGCCGTGGGAGTCTCGTGCAGGTCAAGAATTCTACGGATCTCCTGCATAACCTTTGGTGATACGACGGAACACCCGTCATTCATGATCTCACCCTTTGCGGACTTAATATCCGGCACTTTCTCAACCTGAGAGGGCTCAAATCTGAACGAGGGCACCGCCGTCGAGAATCCTTTTGTACATTAGCGTCACCAGTATCAGTAGGAATCACAACACTTACCCAAGCTTATCCTTGACCAGAATTTGGGGATCGTGACATGCTCATTCCCCTCCAGAGGGATATGCCACTTGAGCAAGTCCTCCACACTCATCTCCTGTCTGATCTTTCTGTCCAGCCCGCGGAACCCCAGCCTTGTCATCTCATCCTTGTCATCCCCGATACCCACACCCGAAGTTGCGAATAGAACAACCTGGATATAGGTTTCAGTAATCATTTTCTTCTCGTCCTCTAGAGATCTCTTTTTCGATTTCCCCTCCTTCGCGTAGAAGCACCTCCACTTCCGATTAACCAATTCGACCTCCTCACTGACCAGCCAATCTTCAACCCTCCGCGCCACCATAAGTCCGGGGGTTGAACCGTTCTGTCCACGGCCAGTCATATCCGGCAGGCGTAGGGTCAAGAACCTATCTGACCCGAATCGATTGAAGAACCGATTGCCTGTGGATCTGCCCAGAGGGCTCAATTGGATATCAAAAGCAATATCCTCCAGCTTTTGCGCCCTCGTATCCTTTAACGAGACCCTGCCCGCCATATATAACTTGTCCGTCCAGCCTACTCGACCTTTGTAATCCCTCCAAGTCGACTCTGAGCTTTTTTCTAGCATAGCGGCCCCGGGATAGTACCGTCTCATGACCCCCAAGACCTCAGAATAGGTCTTAGCCTCGAACAAATCGTCGCAGTAGCGATAGAGACTGTCACAAACATCCTCATTTGTCGGGAATATGCCACCACTCAATGCCACCCGCGTCGCCTCATACTGGACCTGGTAGGGCAGGGTGTGTAGGGGATGTTCGACATCCTTCATTGGTGGAGTCGCCCGCCCTTTGCCGAGTGCTTCCGGTTCCGGCGGAAGGAGACCTCCACGAAAACATTAGTAAGCAAGATGGAAATTGTCGAGTGACACCAAATGACGTATGCAGACGACCAGCTATGGAGCGAAAACTTACTCAACATCTCCGCCTCAAAATCAGCACCTACCCCGAATTCGAGGTCCTCTTCATCACTTATCTCCCCCCTACCTTCTTCATCAACTTTACCCTCCTCACGGCCTTCCTCACTCAAACCTGGACTAGATCGTTGTGGGGCGCTAGGAACGACTGGGGGGGGTGCCCCCACCCAGCTACCGCCCCTATCACTCATTCCATCGGGAGACTGCTCGGCTTCCTGTTGTGCCGCGAAATCCCAATGAACATCTCCAGTCTCCACCGCAGCCTGTAGCAACTCCGGCCCCAACGGTTTCTCATCAAAGAACCCCACCAGCTCGGCCCTTTCCCGCTCCTCTCGCTCGCTGGTTTCTGAAGCCACGACAGACTGTGGGACGGGAGATAGAGGCGTGCGCTGAAAGCCCTCAGCTTCTCGGGGCGCCGTCGACTTCTGCTTCCTGCGTGGTGGTGGCGCCTGAGGCCTTCGTATGCTCTTTTCCCGTGGATAGGAACCTGCGCCCTCCTCCTCCTCAGGTTCATCAACATCCGTCGCGTTATCAGTTTCCTGACCCTGGGAGTCGTACCGGTCGGTATCACTATAGTACGAGACCGGCTTTGGCTTGCCGTCGTGGAAGCTGTCGTACTCAGTGATCTCCGTCGCAAAAGTTCCGTTTTTGGGGGAAGAGAAACCCCCTGCCGTGATCGACCTCGTAAAAACACTCGATGCGAACGAGCTCGGTGCTGAGCTGCTCCCCACACTACCGAATGAGCGCTGAAAGGGCTCACCATAGCTGCCTGAACCACTCCTACGCACCGGTTTGACGGGCACACGAATATCCTTCCCTTGCCCCTGGCCCAGTAATATTGGACGCTGGTCATGGCCCTTCGAACTAGACACCCGAAAATTCGAAATCGCGTAATCACCCTCGGGCTCCGTGAATGCGGCTTTGCCCTTCCCCTTGGATTCGGCTACCGATGAGCTAGCCGAGTAAAATGTGCCATCTGAGTCTGGCTCGGTGCCATCGTCCTCATAAACAACTACAGGCCGGGTCGGCCCTTGAGCGGTAGGCGGCGGCCCTTCCGGTTGCCTACCTCTCCGCCTCCTCGATTGCTCCCGCACCTCTTGGTACGGATCTCCCAAATCTTCCCTTGACAGTGGGGGGAACAACGGGGCTCTTGTCCTGCTGGATCTCCTGTCCCGCTTCTCCTTCCGTGTCTGCAGTCGCAGGTGATCCTCTCGCTCGGATCGCTCCCACCCCCGTCGCCAAGCCTCTTGCCCATCCTCCGCTTCCATCCCATACCCGTGCTGAGCCTGCTCAGATCGATGCCTTTTTTCCAACTTTTCCAGCCCGTGCCGGTTATCCCGATTCCTTGGCCGCTCGGAAGAGCGCTGCCCCTCCCCCGGGAGCACCTCCGTCAGCGACAGATCTTTTCGCCGTCGTTGCCGTTGGCTAGGCCCTTGGTGCGGCGTGCTCTGCACCGCTTTCAGGTCCGTTCGTCCTCCAGATGGGGCCAGTGACTCCATCGAGATCACATTCCCACATCTATTCTTCCCCCGCCCCTTGAAGACGATGTCCTCCCCACTCCGGCTAGGCCCGAGGTTCAATGTCGCTAAATCTTGGGCGACCTTCTGCGCTTCATACCTCTCATCGGACCGCCAAGTGTTCGGTTCCTCCTTGGGGTGGTCGCCGGAGCCGATGCCAAACAGGCCGACGACCGATTCGTCCCTGTCCTGGAACTCTGCTAACTTCTCGTCCAATATGGCCTCGTAGGCCTTCTCCAACTCAACTCTAACATCGGGGCTGGGCTTCCGGTCCCTGGGCATCCCTCGCTTCTTCACGGCCTGGTTTAGCTGAATAAAGGAGTCGTCGACCTCCTTCGACGAAAACCCAAGGAGGGCATCCAGCTTTCGGATCCATGGACTGATGACTGGGCCACCTGAACGGGCACCGCTTCCCTTCGGCCGGGGTTGCTTCGAATGGGTATGAAACCCGTATGCCTTATTCAATTTCAGCAGTATTCTGCTAAGCTCCGCGTTGTTAAGCTCCTCTTGCGGATCCACTCGAGCCGCCGCCGATGGCCCGCTCGGTGTAGTTGCGGGGGCGAGCTGGGCACTTGGGGGAGTCATTTCATAAGATAGTAATATTTTCTATTATAAAGATTAAGAGGAATGTCTTTCTTGGTCAGTGAACAGAGTGCGGGCGGGGTGCTAGTAGTAAAACAAAATTGGGGGGGGATATAAAGGTATTTTATATAGCCCAAACTGTCGGCCTGAAAAGTAAGGACTCACACCGGTACAGAAGAAATAGGGAAGGGGTGGGGGATCGAGTAAGAGGGAAATGTAGAGAGGAAACTGGAAATAGGAAATAGGTATAAACAGGCATTCAGAGACACTCTCACTCACATCAACGCTATCAGCAGCAACTTGTAGGAAGAAGACAAGGCTTTCAGTCTGCTAATTCAGGCTACTATTTTATTACCGGATGTCGGTTGGGGAGGAAAAAAAATTAAAATTAAAATTCTTTAAACAAAGCCGAAAAACCAAATGACAAGTAGTACCGGTAGCTCACAGCCAGAAAACAGACATGAAAATGATTACTATAATAGTAGAGGGGGAGGAGGGAGAACCCCGAATGAATTGGGCAGAGGTGGGGGGGGGTTGTGGGTTGTAAGTTACAGTATCGGTACTCGTACAATCAGAGGGTAAGAATAGCAGAAATAGTTGAGGTGTGCGGGCAGGCGCGTCTCCTTTTCTACCCCACCGATGAAAGATATCTGGGAGAACGCGTTTTCCTCCCTTCTCCTCCTCGAAGTCTCTCCACTATCCCTCCTCCCGCTCACTCGTTCCGGGGGGGGTATGTCATGCATCTCTATCCCACCCCGGAAGGTAGAAGGACGGTTCAATTCGCTTCAACCCGCCATCCATGCTTCCCTTCCCCCCCCCTTCCCTTCTGTGCACTTTTGTGCTTCTACTTGTAAGCAAGGATTACCATTAATGCCTTTCCCTTCCCCCCTCCACTCTTTCCCCCACCAAGCCCACTTTAGACTAGACTATCGCAATGTACCAACCAGTACTCGAGCACAGCGCAGTATGATACCGGTAGATGAGATACCAAGTTCTAACCAAATTGCAGTCACACAAAGACACAACTTCACGGGCGAATATCCCAAAGAGGTTATTTGTTTACACGGCCTTTTGTGCCCTTCCTTCATGATTGACTGACCAACTTCCTCTGCTCACCACCTGCAGCCCGCGTAAAGTGGTCTCAGGAGCGCGTTGAGTGGTTTTATTTGTCGCGCCATTCGCGAATACACATTTGTTCTGTGTGCGCACTATGGGGCTCGCCTGGTTTGTGTGCGTCCGTGTGTGCACGAGCTGGCGCTGCGGGTGCAAGTACGGTATCATCAGCGGGGCAGTTTAATTGAGCACGCTTCTAGCCGCTGCAGCAGCAGCAGATATGGAACATGGTACTGCCGGTACTTGTATTGGTAACAGTACCAGAAGAGTAAAAATAAAAGGAGGAAAATCAGGCGAAGAAGAGTGGGGTTTATGGTGGAATTTAGGCCTACTCCGTCACTTCATGCCAAACAATCCCGGTACCGTATGCGGTAGAGAGGCGGCCAGAAGAGAGATGGGCCGGGGTAAAATATGAGGAAACAAGCTCGGGAAACAATCAGAATGGGGATAAAAATAAAAAAATTACAGAGTTCAGATAGAGAATTGTTGCGGAGAATAGGATAAATGGGCAAAAATACTTCAACGTCCCTCTATCCTCACATTAGCCTATTCCTGCACATGCCAAATGTCGTATGCTGAACCCCCCTACCGCCCAAAGCGCCAACAGCAGTGCCTCTACTTGTAGCAGTCCTGTCATCCTCTTCCCCACCCCACCCACACGGTACTCGAGCGCTGTGCTCCTACAGTTCATTAACATGTTTAGAATTATGTACGTGTACAGTGAACATCACACCCTCTCACTCGAACCAACAATCGTAAGCACGAGAGAGAAACAAGCCAAGATAGGCGCACAATCTCGCCGATTGGACAAGAGTACCATGCAATCGAGTACTCGAGTACTTGTATCCCCCCCCCCTCTGACTAAAAACAAATGAAAACGAAAAATACAACCGGGCGGTTTGTTTCCTTCTTGCCAAAAAGCAAAAGAAAGGAAAGGAAAAGAAAAACATGGGCCCGTAACGGTGCAGAAGGCATGTTTTGGCGCTTCTACCCCGCTTATTAAAGTACTTGCATCGTAAGTGCCCTCCCTTCCATTGATCATGTAGGGTGACGTTCTCGCAGGCATTTTGCGATCATTGAGTTTTGTGGCACTTTCTTCGCCATCGGGAGGTTATCGAATGAAGAGGGGGGTAATTGTCAGGATTGTCGGGGATGATTACTATTCGCACGCCACACCTTGGAGCTGGTTTTAGATTTCGTACAGCTAGATAGTAGGATTCCCTACTGTAAGGCTTACTTACTAAAAAGTAGCAATTAATTTAGGAATTCCTCAGGCTTCGAAATGCGAGTAGAAGGCAAATGTTGGATTGGTTTGCTTCTAGTTATGGTGAGATGTGGTAAGTAAATTTAAGAGGAATACCGCCTGAAAATCTTCATGCCTACCGTACCGTTATGTGCCTGTACCGATACTCCTAAGTTAAGTCCTCCATGAGCAACGCCCAGCCGATTGAGGGATTCGTTCATTGCACAAACATTGCCCTCTTCGGGCCTTCTGCATTCCATGTACTAGTATATGCAGGCACCCGAAACAACCCTGCACGATAGAGAAGGACTGGGCAGGAGTCACTCTGGCTCCCCCAATGTCGCATCCCCATCTCGAGAGCTCACAAATTTAAGGCTCCCCACAACAACCAGAGCAAATCCGGTCCCTAAGCTCCTACGCTGCCTATCACCGGACTCCTTCTTCTCCTAGCGAAGAAAAGAAAAGAAAAAACAACCTCGAACCAGGCAAATAATACGCAAGTATTAGGCATGTACTCATCTGAAGTATCCAAACACAAGGATCGAAAGTTTTTCTGCCAAATTACCTCTGCACATCTTAGGCCCCACACCAAGCCCAGAAGCCAAGCCTTCTGGTACTTCGCGCCGGGAATTGTAGAGCACAACCCCCTACTCTCCAGCCTTGACCCTGTTTCGGCTAGGTCCTGGGTTGTACTTGTAGTGATGACTCTCTTCCGCAGAATCCTTAACAACCCAAAAATAGCGCCTCAATTCGTCGTAACATCATACATATTGTGTAATAGTAGGGTGTTTGGGGGTCAATTGGCGTACAGGTCTGGAGTAAGTGATAAGCCCGATTTTGATGGCGCGATGTGCAAATTGCACTTTTGGGCCTAACTTACGGCAATGCCTCCGTTTGTGGTCATGACTGCGGGTGGTGTCAAAAAGGGATATTTTACAAATATTTTCAATCGAGGAAGTGCACTTTGAGGGAAGAAAGAAAAGGAGAGGAGGAGGGAAGGATAAGAAGTGAAAAGGAAAAAAAATGGTAGCATACTCGAATCCATGTCACCGTGAGCATCGGTCTGATCGCGGTGCGGGACAGCTCCCGCTGGGTACTGGGGTGTCATACAAGGGTCAGGCAATAAAGATCGGTACTGGTCTAAGTAATGTCTCAGTGGCAGTGGTATACTTCTGAGAAAAACATTCAGAGAATCTATGATTCTTCCCTTCCTATGCAATGAATAAAGGAAAATCTCTGTAAGTGATGTAGATGACCTCTGCTCTAGCACATTTGCCACTAAATAAAACACTAAGAGGTGCTTGCTAAGTATGGTGCCCAACCTTTTAAACTGTGACAGTGATTCCAATTAGCGCTGTCATCCTTATAATTTGGTTGGAAAGCCTAATGGCTCATTCAAGAGATAAAAATTCTGTAGTATCTAGTATGTGTAGATGATACTCTTCTCTATCATACTGTAGTATATATTTTCTTGTTAATAGAAGTGTTGGCCAAATAGACCAACCTTTGAAGTTAATGACTTTATTGTAAAGCATGTTACATAGAGTGTGGTTTAAGAGCTACTTCACCATTGCAACATATTTTCTGTAAGAGGGCAGTTCGGTTGCAGCATTCCATATTTTTGGCTAAAGTCATCACCAACCTCCTGCACCATTCCACTCTTTATTGCCTGACCCTTGTATTCGTAAGGCCCTTGTATCATATCATACCTCATGCAATTCAACCAAGTGAACAATAATGAGTACAATTCCTCCAAATAAATAAGCTAGTAGATCCGTATCACAAATGGTGACTAGCAGGATAGGTTTTCATATAACTTACACTTGTGAGTCATAGGGTTTAGTACTTTCATATGACAACGCAATAGGATGTCATTTCTTTGTTATGATTGATTATTATTTTGATATGACTCACGATTGTGGTCATATGATTATGACTTTCACACATGACTCATAGTTATGAGTTATGGGTTTTACACATATGACGCAAGTTGCGCACATGATATGTTTATTGTGTTTTGATTGGTTGATTAGTTATTGCACAGTGACTCATAGGAGTCAGCTGATGGATTTCACACTTTGACTCACTATGAGTCATAGGGTAGTGTGACAGGAAGTGTTGTGGGAAGAACGGGTATAAAAAGAGGTCCTTATGGCCTCTTCAGTTGGGGCACGAACTATCTCCTCTACACACCCGGCGATTGAAATCTCAACACCACGAGAAATCATCGTCGGATCCATCCTTTCTTCAACGCAGTCTTAGTGAGCTGCACCCCCCTCCTATGATGGACTCGGACTTGGGCACCCATTTCCTAGGGCCTGTCCCATCCTCCTCTTCGCTTTTGTATTGCTTTCTCGCTTAACATTTGCACGGTCGGCAACACCCTCGCGTCCATATCACAGATGGCTGGGATCACGGTTCACAGTAAGAGAAAACTTTTCATTAGGCTACGGTCGATTTCTCTACTCTCTTCGATTACGTTTCGCTCGAGGCTGCCTAGTCAGACACGTACACGTTTCCGATAGTTCCTATAATACTTGGGTTTACCCCTCCTCTCCTCCGCTCGGTCTCGTCCCGTGGCTCGGTTACAGCCAAACTTCCTCTTATTAGCTGGCATTCTTACTGCCAAAGGTACCACCCATCCCCGGCGGCGGGCTCGGCAGCACCCCTCGGTTACGCTCGGTCATGGTATTGCACTGCCTTCTTGGACGATGTCAACGCCTTTGGTTATGGAGTAATGTGACAGATTTGCTTGGGTTTAGCGTTTACTGTCCTCCTGTTCTGTGTTCTGTAGGTTTAGGCTGAATTTTCACGGTCGGGTTTCTGTTAGAGCACTTGGGATATGAACGGAGTTTCTTTTGTTACTTTGTTTAAAAAGGGGAGCAGTTTCTGGGTCCAGTTTTCCTGTTGTCTCTTGCTTGTCGTGTTGGTGATTTATTTCTGTTGTCTACTTAGCCGATAGAGGTTTTTTGTCTTCACGGCGGGATTGTGCCGTTGGTCCCATATCAGAGGGACTTGGGATGATGGTTTTTTCCAGTGGTTTGAGGAGGATTTCTTTATACAGGGGGTTTTTCCTTACTATAGCTAACGCTGCACGTAGCCTTTGTACCCCGTAGTTGATAATCAAAGCGCATGATACAAAAAAAAAAAAAAAAAAAGGCCTCTTCAGTTGGGCACAAACCATCTCCTCTACACACCAGGCGATTGAAATCTCAACACCATGAGAAATCATCGTTAACATCCACCACCCGCACTCTTAGTAAGCTGCACATCCCTCCTCCCGCACTTGCTTTATTTTTTCGCTTAGCTTTTGCACGGTCAGCAACCCCTTATCATACCTGCGTTTCATTGTTTAGCTTCGGGCAATCTGTGAAGTAGTGGCACTGGTCGCCATGCTTTCTGGTATCACACTCTCTCCTGAACGCTTCGGTCAGTACAGTTGCATCGCGAAAATTGTGACCCCTTGGTGGTCCTCGTCTCCTGTGTTACTGTCCTGGGTCTACCCCTCCTCTCTACCGTTCGGTTTCGTCCCGTGGCTTGGTTACAGCCAAACATCCTCTATCAGCTAACGGCTTATTCTTTTGCTGAGACACCTTTCACAGCTGACATGCTTACTGCCTACGGTACCACCCATCCCTGGCGATGGGCTCAGTCATACCCCTCGGTTACGCTCGGTCATGGTATTACACTGCCTCCTTGGGCGATGTCAACGACTTAGGTTATGGAGTAATGTGATGGATTTGCTTGGTTTTAGCGCCTACTGTCTCCCTACATATTATTTTTTAGTTTAGGCTAGATTTTTACGGTCGGGTTCTGTTAGAGCACTTTTGGGATATGAACGGAGTTTTTTTTGTTACTTTGTTTTAAAGGAGAGGAGTTTTCGGGGTCGGCTTTTCTGTTGTTTTCTGCTTACTGTGTTTGATGAATTTTTCTTGTCATCCGCTTAGCAGGGGTTTTTGTCTTCGCAGTAGGATCGTGCGGTTGGTTTCACACTAGAGGGACTTGGGATGATAGTTTTTTCCGGTAGTCTGAGGTGGATTTCTTTACACAGAGGGTTTTTCTTTACCATACCTTACCGCTGCACGTAGTCTTCGTACTCTAGATAGTTGAAATCGAAGCATATGATACAAAAATAATAAAATAAAAAAAAAGGACTCTTCGGTTGAGAGTTCTTCACGCAACTATTTAAGCTATTTTCCTACAATATACTTTTATCTTTACACTTTGCACTACTGGGCTAAGACTATAGTGTCTCTCACGAACTTAGTGATATATCATACGAGACAGGAGTCTATATACTCAGCTGTCATTGTTCGTATGAACTCAGGAGAGTGTGATTTCTATTCGGAATAGTGGTTACCTGCTGCAAGTATCGCCCAAAGAGAAGAGGATTGTAATAATCTGACCAAAATACACAGCAAAATGTAAATTGTAAAGATGGCTCTTAACAAATATTATAAAATCTTGTTACCAAACCAATTCTGCAACCCTTATGTTAAACCCTAAATTTAGATTTCATATGAGGATTTTAAAATGAGAAAGGCCAAGAAATTGCAGTAAAGAGTACAAGGATATAATTTAAAACACATGATAAACACTTATTAGAAGACAACTATTGCATGTAAAAATAATCTCATAGTAAATAAGAGCCCAAAACAACCAACAAAGGAGAGAAGCTATAACTAATTACTTTTATTTGTAACATCTTAGTTGTAGGATAATAGGGTAGACTTCTTTCTTCAAAAAATATAGAAACCTTTAATATTCATAGCTAAGGTCAGTTCTAATATACTAGTACGGTATATGAAAGTTTTTGTAGTTCTACTTCTGGTATAGACAAATACTTTAAACAAGAGACAAGGAGAAAGGTAAGTCAATCAGCCATGTAGAAGGTAATATTAACTGAATGCAGTTGTTTCTTATCTTACCTAGTATAAGTGAGAAATACTACAAAGAAAGAGTAAGAAGTAAGTGGCAGTGAGGTGTAATCTATGCTGTTTTATCTTCTACGGAGGTTATCCCAGCCTACTCATAAAGCTAGAAGTCCACTGGTTAGGTATGATACAATCATGGGATTTTCTATCTGGGTTTTGTAGCATGAACTCCGGTATGATACCGTAGCTCCTCAGAGGGTTGAGCGTTACTTGTTGCATTGAGCCAGGCTCAAGTTTTGTCAAGGCGCATTGCCGGATCCTGCTGACTAACCATTCTCACCAATATCATCATAGCCCACACCGGAACCCGGAATGCCCTGAGGATCGCCGTCAGTCTGATTTTCCCTTTCTTCCTTCTTCCCTCCTTCCTCCCTTTTGTCTTTTCCTCCGCCCCTCTGCTCCCATTCCCTTTACCACATTTGCATCTTGGCTAGGGTTCAGGAACGCACTCCTTTTAACACGTGTTTTATTTTTTATTCTCATTTACGACTTTCATTTATACGTTTGGCATTTGACGGCAGGGGGGAGGATATAATACATAGTACATAGCAAAGGCGGCATGGGTTTTTTTGGAGTTTTAGTGTCGTATGTTGCGCCGTTATTGTATGTTTTCTTTCTCCTCCTTTCCCTTGAAGCTCAGGTGTGAGTAGGATTAACGATGAGAAAACAGTATCATCACGAGTCCGCTTACGAGTTATGCGGATCAGGTACGGGGCGATGACATGATGGGGATAAAGGTGGGGTTGGGAGTGGGAAGACTGATTTTGAGAGCAAATGCTTAGATCCGGAATATACACATAACGAAGTCCTCTCGAGGCTTTTCGCTGGATGTATGTTGAATGAGTTGATCTAGATCTCCGCGATGCGATGCGCAAAGAATGAGTGAATAAAGCTAATGGTGGTGGTGGGCTTTTTCCGTTGGCAGATACCCTTAATAATGCTCGTAGCATCTATACTCCGCTGCTTCTACTGGCTCGGGGCAGATTTTGAAACAAGTCTTCTGATACAAAGTCCTGCCCCCCAAAAAAACAGGGGAACAGACACAACTAAGATAAAAAGCTTCCAGGCATAATAATGATATTCGTCCAACTCCTCCTCCTAAAGGTTGCCCTTGACTATCGCCCACCCCCCCACCTCCCACTCTTGCCCCTAACACCCACTGCCTCTCCAACCTCCACCTCCACCTCCCACTCCCCGCCCTTCCCACCATACCCACCAACCCCACGACCCTACAACTTCTGGCAATGGCCCACGCAAAAGCCCTACTGGTCCTTCCTCCTCTACTTCACCCTAACAACACTCGCCCTACACTTGCTCTTCGGCTCCAGCCAGCTCTTCATCGATATGGTCGGGTATCTTGCCCTGGGCGTGGAAGCCACGCTGCCAATACCGCAGGTTCTCTCGAACCAGAGGAGCCGTTCGTGCAATGGCTTCCGGCTCAGTGTGCTGGCTAGCTGGCTGCTCGGCGACGTAATGAAGATTCTGTACTTTTTCTCGGCCCAGCACGTTGGTGTACAGTTCAAGCTCTGTGCTGGTGTGCAGTTCACCCTTGATGTGTATTTGGGCGTACAGTTTTGGATGTTTGGTGGTGGGGAGGGGGTGGAGGAGGGGGTTAGGAGGAGGGAAGTAGAGATGGTGGAGAGGGGGGAGATGGGGGTTTCGTAGGAAGCTGAGTACCAATAGTAAGTGTAATTTTGGGTTTTTCGGATTCTATTGTTGATTATTTTTCGGAGTATCATATGTAGGCATGCATGATGGTAGGAATATGTGGTTCGGGAATGCTGCACGAATAGATGCGTAATAGATGGATGGTTATCAATGAAGAAATGAGTTAGACTTTTTGTGTGATAATTTAGGTAACTTAGAGGTACGATCGTACAGCCATGTTCTGAAAGTCAGAATAACCGTGCAAGATAACAGCGCTCCCGTATTAACTGGGGAGAGAACCTCCTGCCGCTCGTACAGTACTTGTACTGCTGGGCTGGGGCCGGTAGGAACTAACTTAGCACGAAGCTAGGAAACAATTCAGAGCCTATACTCTACTGTATATAACTTCCTTAACTTTGATCCACAGCGTTTGGTTGGAGCAACCTGTTGTTTATGATAGAGGCGACCCCACTGAGGCCGCATGCATTTACCAATGCTGGCATCGAAATGCATCTCTAAAATTTCTACGAGGTGAGTGACTGTTCGTATATGCACAGTTCCATCTGCTTGTCATACCATTCTTGATTCCGTATATGAAGATAATCTTTAACCTGTTTTTGGATTGCTCCTGAAGGTGATTTATTAAATTTATGTATTTCTATTGATTTTTATGTTCAGTACTGCATCATACTGGTTCGATACTAGTGGGTAATTTTGAACATTTATAATCAGTTTTTCTAGTATTTTGTTATGTTACAATATGTACTTCCAATTTCATCGCGTATTCGGAATCAGGTATTACCGTATTATCTGGGTTTATACGGTTTTTCGCCAAGCGCCAAGTCACTAATGAATATGACATTTCGGTCTGCAACATAAAAAAGAACCCTAACCCTGACCCCGCTCCGAGCAGAACTTGTCCTGAAAATATTCAAAATTCCTCCAAAAACTACCCCAAATGCTCCTATTCACAGTCCGAAAGTGAAAAAAAACCAAAGCCCAACCCAAACCA
This sequence comes from Tuber borchii, assembly GCA_003070745.1. Classification (NCBI taxonomy): domain Eukaryota; kingdom Fungi; phylum Ascomycota; class Pezizomycetes; order Pezizales; family Tuberaceae; genus Tuber; species Tuber borchii. The sequence goes on from NESQ01000401.1 coordinate 71,419, forward strand.
GCAAGAGACCAAATCCAAAAAAAAAATTGTTGGTAAATGAGCTTTGTATGGAGCTAGATAGCGAAAATTTCAAAGTTAACAAATTGTTCAAACACTATGATAGAGGAGACTTGTAAATAAGAGTACTAACAAACCGGAAAATGAACTAAAACTGAAGGAGCGCACCACCTGGTGGGGGTAAATCTGTGGTAGGGGACTGATTCGCATCAGGTGTATGGGCATAGTTCTCGCATACCCATACAAATTCAAGGGTATCATGGCTAGCGGTTTCCGGAGGTAAGGAGCGGTGGGATTCTGTGGGGTGAAGAGGAAGAGGAAGAGGAAGGTCTTCGGTCCAGTCTCCAATATTGATATTCTGAAAGCCTTTAATGCAGATTTGGTCATCTTTGCTTCCATCAATGGGAAGTGTGACTCCAAGATCACGAAAAGACTTTTGGAGAAGTTCCGCTTTTTCAGAGGTAAAGGCAACCCAAGCATCAGCGACCACATGTGTAACCATTATACACTTATCACTAGTACTCCATTTTTCTAGTGGGTTTGAGTGGCTCTGAGTCTCGATATAAGTATCGGTATACTTTCGCAAAAAAGACTTAAAAGGCTTGTTGACGGCGGTGTCAAGAGGCTGAAGTAGTCCGGTACATCCTGAAGGAATAAGAGATGTTGTAATCTGAGCTGAGTGGAGTTTCTCAAGTACTGTCTCAGTGGTATGAAATCCTGCGACGTCCATAAGAAGTAGGCTTTCGTGACTCAAGGCTGTGTCTGCTTCGTAGGTAGGTGGCATGGTGTGGGAGGTGGGAGGATTGTGTGTATTCCGTAGTACTGGGCAGAGTTCGTTCTCAATAAATTCAAGAAAGAGTTTCTCGTTATTGTAAGCAGTATCATTGAACTCAACAGTGACGCCTGTATACCAAAGATGTCCTTCTTTTCGCCGTATATTCTCACCACTGGTTCCATGAAAGATAAGGTTAGGTCTTATTCTTGCTACGCCATCTGCAAAGATATAAAGAATAAGAGTTGCCTGCCTCTTATCCCAACCACTGCGCACAGTCTTCCCAGTAACTGTTTTACTTCCGGCCAGATCGTAGGTTTTGCCATCAAGGTATTCAAAGGGAATTGGTGTTTCATCAAGATTGAGTATATTTGAAAGACGGAAGCGACCAATATCTGATATCAGCCCAGCTCGTTCATAGTGATTCCTTGGCTGCGAATTGCGTCTATTGAATCGGAGCCAATTAATCACTAGTGTCACAAACGGTGAATAGAGAAGGAATTGGTTTTACGCTATTCATAGTTATGAATAGTAGTTTTGTGTTTCCTTTCACATGACTCGCATTGCGAAGCCATAGTTAGTACTGTTATATGTTTATGTTTGCGCGTGACCACACTGGGTGGTCACTTGATATGTATTTCGCACATGACTCATAGTTATGAGTCATGGGTCTCGCGCATATGACCCCTTTGGGCACATAACTAGTAATGAGCGCGATGATTGGTTTGGTATATTGCGCAGTTGACTCATAGGAGTCAGCTGATGGATTTCACACTATGACTCGCTTGGAGTCATAGGAGCGCGTGACTCATATATATGGGTCACCAGGGTTAGGTATGTGAGGAGGCGCCGATATAAAAGGCGAGGCTTGGGACCTGTAGTTAGACCACGAACCATCTCCTCTACACCTCCGGCGATTGAAATCTCAACACCATGAGAAATCATCGTGGGTTTTGGTGTCCCTCTCCCCTCTTCTGATGGCCTTTGTTGCCTAGGAGGGTGATGCTCCTCCACCTCCTTCCTCCCTCTGATTCCCTTCTGATGGCTTAGGTATTTGGGTGCCTTCGTCTATGGGGTTTCATGCTCTTCCCCCTCTTTCTCCGCACTTGCTTCGTTGCCCTCGCTTAGCATTTGCACGGTCGGCAACCCCTTCGCCTCGTCTTAGGCATAGCGCAGCTTCGGGTTATCGGTGAAGTAGTGGCCCCGGTGGCTCTGCTCTCTGGTATTGCACTATCTCCTGAGCGCTTCGGCCGGTACGGTCGCATTGTCGAAAAACTGTGATCCCTTGGTGGTCCTTTGCCTCGTACTTCTCGGTGTTGGGTCTACCCCTCCTTTTTCGCCGCCCGGTCTCGTCCCGTTGCTCGGTTACAGCTACACCACGATCTTTGGCTGGCACCCTACTGCTTTTTTCTCCTGGCTCTGTGCCCTTATGATGGTCTTGACTTTGTCTTGTTCCTAGGGGATTTCAGCCTTCCGCCTCTGGCCCTTCCCCTCAGGGGGCAAGGCTATGCAACGCTTCTGGTCCGGGTTCCGGTGACCACCGGGTCTCGCTCCGGGCGCCACACGTCTCCGCCGCGCTGGCTTAGTTATATGGATCTCCCGCTGGTCCTTGCCTCGACTCTCCGGCTGGGCTTTATGCCCCGGTCATTTACGGCCCTTGTGTATGCTAGAGTGGGTTGGTTCATCCGCCCTCTTTGTCAATGGGTGGGGATTTCTAGATGGGCTTGAAGTTTTCTTTGTTTGGTTCATAGGTTTCTCACTGTCGCTTTGGGGCTTTTCTTTGGGGTTGACGTCTGTGGAGGTTTATTGGTTCGATGTTTTCAGGCCTTTGTTTCTCTCGTAGTTTTTACCAGTAGTACCGGGCCTTCGCTTTCTACCTCTACTCAAAGTAGTTTTGGTTGGTCGGGCAGGGTCAGATGGTTTTAGCGAGGGGGATGGAGGATGGACTGTAGTTGGAGGTTTTTTGTCTACATAGCGATGAGCTGAGGTGACTTTGTACCTAGATAGCTGCCGGCTTAGCAAACAAATATAAACGGGAAAAAAGAAAAAAAAAAAAAAAAAAAAAAAAAAAAGGACCTGTAGTTAGACCCACGAGACATCTCCTCTACACCTCCGGCGATTGAAATCTCAACACCATGAGAAATCATCGTGGGTTTTGGTGTCCCTCTCCCCTCTTCTGATGGCCTTTGTTGCCTAGGAGGGTGATGCTCCTCCACCTCCTTCCTCCCTCTGATTCCCTTCTGATAGCTTAGGTATTTGGGTGCCTTCGTCTATGGGGTTTCATGCTCTTCCCCCTCTTTCTCCGCACTTGCTTCGTTGCCCTCGCTTAGCATTTGCACGGTCGGCAACCCCTTCGCCTCGTCTTAGGCATAGCGCAGCTTCGGGTTATCGGTGAAGTAGTGGCCCCGGTGGCTCTGCTCTCTGGTATTGCACTATCTCCTGAGCGCTTCGGCCGGTACGGTCGCATTGTCGAAAAACTGTGATCCCTTGGTGGTCCTTTGCCTCGTACTTCTCGGTGTTGGGTCTACCCCTCCTTTTTCGCCGCCCGGTCTCGTCCCGTTGCTCGGTTACAGCTACACCACGATCTTTGGCTGGCACCCTACTGCTCTCTTCTCCTGGCTCTGTGCCCTTATGATGGTCTTGACTTTGTCTTGTTCCTAGGGGATTTCAGCCTTCCGCCTCTGGCCTTTCCCCTCAGGGGGCAAGGCTATGCAACTCTTCTGGTCCGGGTTCCGGTGACCACCGGGTCTCGCTCCGGGCGCCACACGTCTCCGCCGCGCTGGCTTAGTTATATGGATCTCCCGCTGGTCCTTGCCTCGACTCTCCGGCTGGGCTTTATGCCCCGGTCATTTACGGCCCTTGTGTTTGCTAGAGTGGGTTGGTTCATCCGCCCTCTTTGTCAATGGGTGGGGATTTCTAGATGGGCTTGAAGTTTTCTTTGTTTGGTTCATAGGTTTCTCACTGTCGCTTTGGGGCTTTTCTTTGGGGTTGACGTCTGTGGAGGTTTATTGGTTCGATGTTTTCAGGCCTTTGTTTCTCTCGTAGTTTTTACCAGTAGTACCGGGCCTTCGCTTTCTACCTCTACTCAAAGTAGTTTAGGTTGGTCGGGCAGGGTCAGATGGTTTTAGCGAGGGGGATGGAGGATGGACTGTAGTTGGAGGTTTTTTGTCTACATAGCGATGAGCTGAGGTGACTTTGTACCTAGATAGCTGCCGGCTTAGCAAACAAATATAAACGGGAGATAAAAAAAAAAAAAAAAAAAAAAAAAAAAAAAAAAAAAGGACCTGTAGTTAGACCACGAACCATCTCCTCTACACCTCCGGCGATTGAAATCTCAACACCATGAGAAATCATCGTGGGTTTTGGTGTCCCTCTCCCCTCTTCTGATGGCCTTTGGTGCCTAGGAGGGTGATGCTCCACCACCTCCTTCCTCCCTCTGATTCCCTTCTGATGGCTTAGGTATTTGGGTGCCTTCGTCTATGGGGTTTCATGCTCTTCCCCCTCTTTCTCCGCACTTGTTTTGCTGCCCTCGCTTAGCATTTGCACGGTCGGCAACCCCTTCGCCTCGTCTTAAGCATAGCGCAGCTTCGGGTTATCGGTGAAGTAGTGGTCCCAGTGGCTCTGCTCTCTGGTATTGCACTATCTCCGGAGCGCTACGGCCGGTACCGTCGCATTTGTCGAAAAACTGTGATCCCTTGGTGGTCCTTTGCTTCGTACTTCTCGGTGTTGGGTCTACCCCTCCTTCCTCGCCTTCCGGTTTTCGTCCCGTTGCTCGGTTACAGCTACACCACGATCTTTGGCTGGCACCCTACTGCTTTTTTCTCCAGGCTCTGTGCCCTTATGATGGTCTTGACTTTGTCTTGTTCCTAGGGGATTTCAGCCTTCCGCCTCTGGCCCTTCCCCTCAGGGGGCAAGGCTATGCAACTCTTCCGGTCCGGGTTCCGGTGACCACCGGGTCTCGCTCCTGGCGCCACACGTCTCCGCCGCGCTGGCTTAGTTATATGGATCTCCCTCTGGTCCTCACCTCGACTCTCCGGCTGGGCTTTATGCCCCGGTCATTACGGCCCTCGTGTATGCTAGAGTGGGTTGGTTCATCCGCCCTTTTTGTCAATGGGTTGGGATTTCTAGACGGGCTTGAAGTTTTCTTTGTTTGGTTCATAGGTTTCTCACTGTTGCTTTGGGGCTTTTCTTTGGGGTTGACGTCTGTGGAGGTTTTTGGTTCGATGTTTTCAGGCCTTTGTTTCTCTCGTAGTTTTTACCGGTAGTACCGGGCTTTCGCTTTCTACCTCTATTCAAAGTAGTTTAGGTTGGTCGGGCAGGGTCAGATGGTTTTAGCGAGGGGGGTGGAGGATGGACTGTAGTTGGAGGTTTTTTGTCTACATAGCGATGAGCTGGAGTGACTTTGTACCTAGTTAGCTGCCGGCTTAGCAAACAAATATAAACGGGAGATAAAAAAAAAAAGTAAAAAAATAAAATAAAAAAGGACCTGTAGTTAGACACGAACCATCTCTCCTATTTTCCTTCCGATTGAAATCACTACTCCGGTGAAATCATCGTGGGGAATCTTACCCTCTCCCCTCTTCTCATGACCTCGCTGCCTAGGAGGGTGAAGCTCCTACCCCCTTCTCCTCCCTCTGTTTCCCTTCTGATGGCTTGAGTATTTGGGTGCTCTTGTCTATGGGGTCTCACGGTCGCGTTCCCCCGCCCCCTTCTCCGCACTTGTTTTGCTGCCCTCGCTCAGCATTTGCACGGTCGGCAACCTGTTAGGCACAGGGCTCTCCGGTACATTATTAGGGGCAAGTTACCCTACCTTGCGCAAATAGCTCCTTTGGAAAAAGGCAACTCACCCCCCTCCGGCCCCGACGTTGGCCCGGTAGGTCAACACTGGTCGCCGCGGGAGTTGTGTCCCCTCACCAAAACCCACAGTCAAGATGACCTACCTTGCAACACCGAATACGTCGCGGCCGTCCGTCCGACCGGTTCCTGTTCGCAGGATATATGAGAGGTGGTCTTCCTCTACCATATGCAGCACGAACCATCTCCTCTACACACCCGGCGATTGAAATCTCAACACCATGAGAAATCATCGTCACTTTTCACTACCCGCACTCTGAGTGAGCTGCACCCCCCCTCCCTATGATAGATTCGGTCTTGGGCACCCGTTTCTTAGGTCCTGTCCTATCCTCCCCTTTGCTCTTGTTTTGTGTTTTCACTTAACATTTGCACGGTCGGCAACACCCTCGCGTCCATGTTACAGACGGCTGGGATCACAGTTCGCAGTAAGAGAAAACTTTTCATCAGGCCACGGTCGATTTCTCTGCTCTCTTCGATTACGCTTCGCTGGAGACTGCCTAGTCAGACACGCACACGTTTCCGATAGTTCCTACGATACTTGGGTCTACTCTTCCTCCTCTCCTCTCAGTCTCGTCCCGTTGCTCGGTTACAGCTACACTTCCCCTCTTTTTGGCTGGTATCCTTCTACCACTCGGCCTTGTGCCCCCCGCGGCTGTCCACGGTCGCATCCTCGGTTACGCTCTATCATGGTATTGCACTGCCTCCTTGGTCGATGTCAACGCCTTGGGCTCGGAGTAATGTCGGTCGCCGATCTTTTTCTAAGGTCACTTGAGGCCGCCCCTAGTCAGATGTTTCCATTCTTTGTTAGGTTTTCGGTTAGTGGAGTTTCTGTCTTTCCCGAGCGTTTGGGTTTTCTTTTGTAAACTTTTCGTATGTTCAGGGGAGCTTTCGGAAGGGTTTTCTGCGTCTTCCTGCTTGCTCGCTAGGAGTATTGCTACTTTTTGTGGGCGAGAGGTGCGGTTGGGCCCATACCATAGGGTCTTGGGGGCGTGGCTTTGATCCCATGACGGGAGAGATGCGTAGGTTTTTCTTGGCCATAGCTAGCGCTGCATGTCTGGTTTTTCCTGGTAGTTGTACGAATAAAATGCAAAACTGATATAAAAAAAAAAAAAAAAAAGAAAAAAAACCTCTACCATATGCAGGTGGAAGCATCCGAATCGGACGACGTCGCATAAAGTTACAAACCCTCGAAGATAGTGGATCGAAGAGTGGTCGTTAAGTAACGGGACGAAAACTGCGTGAAAGTTAGACACTTCAGTCTGGAAAGTCGCCCAGTACTAGAAGGATAGTCTATACCCAGGAAGGGGGTCGGGGAACCCCCAAAGGACCTGTCAGCATAAGACCGATAACTATGTTCGTAACCATTGGTTCAATTTATAGTCAAGAGTCGTATAATGCCGGTAGACGAAACCGCAAGACGCATATGCAGTCTGGTTTCCGACGGAGCTGACACCAGAAGATTGGCCATCTTCGGTTCAGCGGGTAGTCTCTCTACGTTGACAAACGTGGGTGATTATTCGTAACTTAATTCGCTTCGGATAAAAGATCGTACGAACACTACGAGAGGTGTCCACACCATCGTAGAATAAAAGTTCTCACGTGTCTACAAGTCGCGTATGGGTGCAGAGGTTTTCAGGGTCAGATGGGGTTTGCACTTCGATTGAAGTCGGTGAAAAGAGTAAGAGGTACTTAGTTATATAGAAAGATTATGTAGCCCGCGAACACCCAGACGCGGAATATAAATATCGAGGTGTCTTCGCAGCTTATACAAAACAACAAGCAACGGAGAAGAGACCTTAACAATATATACACGTTACTACTTTAAATTTCTTATCGCACGATTACTTTTATCTTAAACACATTCGTCTCCCTTGACGATATTCTCCAAAACACTTGTTTAGCGATTAGGGCCATAGCGTAATAACACTCTTCCATTACGCTACCCCCATAACAGTATATTGTTATTCTCTACGTTACCGAGACGAATGAGTCAGACTACCCTCTACTACTCAGCTCTATCTACCGAAAGATCTTCAAACTCAGAAGATCAAAAACAAATTGAGATAGCTCTTAACTCAATTATCGAACCCCACCCAGAAATCCCAATACCATCCATCACACAGGTCTTGCAGACTGAAGCAAGCACCAACCACTATTTCGAGACATACCAGTCGTGGACAGATCCACGAAATACAGTAACCACCGACCACCTAGAAACCCTCTATCAATACTGGGAAGGATACGACTTTGTGTGGGAACCGCCCACAAAAGAAGATTACGAAGTCGAGTGGGACGAAACTCTGACCGCTAAGATCAGAAGACGGTGGTATAATCTA
>NESQ01000402.1:0-79276 GCA_003070745.1 Tuber borchii
CGGGGCCGGAGGGGGGTGAGTTGTATTTTTCCAAAGGAGATATTTGCGCAAGGTAGGGTAACTTGTATCCAATAATGTACCGGGGAGCTCTGTGCCTAACAGGTAGAGAGGAAGAGGGAGGAAGAGAGGGAAGAGAGTGAGGAGAGAGTAGAGAGTGAGGAGGGGGCAGAGAAGGGAGAGAGGAAGAAGGGGAAAGTGAGAGAAGAGAGGGTAATGAATGAATAGAGGGCATTAAGGGCTGAGAGGGGATGTTTACGAGCTGAGAGGGAAGAGAAGGCTGAGGAGGGAGAGTCAGGTGAGGCGGTCGAGGCAGTCGAGATGGTAGATGGAGGAAGGAGAATACATGAGGAATGGAGGATACATGAGGAAATTGAGGACGTGGTGGGAGAGGAAAAGGAATGGGTATAGAGGAAGAAGAGGGTGGAGGTGGTGGGGAAGGTGGTGTAGAGGATTCATGTGGAAACATAAGGGTATATGGGTTGTGAAAAAAAGAATAGAAAAGGTAATAAAAAGGGGAGGAGAGAAGAGATGTGTGAGCGTAAGAAGGAGAAAAGAATAGATGTAGTGGAGTTGTGAAAAGAGAAGAGAGAAGTGTAGAAGAAGGAAGTGTAGAAGAGAGAGTAGATAGGGAAGAAAGGAAGGAGAGAAAGAGAATTAATAGGGGGATTGGAAATGCCAAGCCGCACTATAGTGTAGACAGTTTTTACAGCCCTCAAGTTTATCCCAATAATTTATTATTAGGGTAGGTACTAAGTTGCTCTGATTACAAAGATTTTCACAAGATGATCTGTTTTTTCTTTTTTTTTTTCTTTTTTTTATTTTATATCAGTTTTGCATTTTATTCGTACAACTACCTGGAAAAACCAGACATGCAGCGCTAGCTATGGCCAAGAAAAACCTACCCATCTCTCCCGTCATGGGATCAAAGCCACGCCCCCAAGACCCTATAGTATGGACCCAACCGCACCTCTCACCCACAAAAAGTAGCAATATTCCTAGCGAGCAAGCAGGAAGACGCAGAAAACCCTTCCGAAAGCTCCCCTGAACAAACGAAAAGTTTACAAAGGAATGTCCAAACACTCGGGAAAGACAGAAACTTCACTAAACAGAACCCTAACAAAGAATAGAACAACATCTCTGTAGGGGCACCCTAAATAACTTGAAGAAGTCGGCGACCGAGATTACTCCGGGCCCAAGGCATTGACATCAATCGAGGAGGCAGTGCAATACCACGACAGAGCGTAAACGAGGATGCGACTGTGGACAGCCGCGGGGGGCACAAGGCCCAGTGGTAGTAGGATACCAGCCAAAGAGGGGAAGTGTAGCTCTAACCGAGCAACGGGACGAGACCAGGAGGAGAGGAGGAGGGGTAGACCCAAGTATCGTAGGAACTATCGGAAACGTGTGCGTGTCTGACTAGGCAGCCTCGAGCGAAACGCAATCGAAGAGAGCAGAGAAATCGACCGTAGCCTGGTGAAAGGTTTTCTCTTACTGCGAACCGTGATCCCAGCCGTCTGTAACATGGACACGAGGGTGTTGCCGACCGTGCGAATGTTAAGCGAGAACGCGAAACAAAAGCAGAGAGGAGGATGGGACGGGACCTAAGAAATGGGTGCCCAAGTCCGAATCTATCATAGGGGGGGGGTGCAGCTCACTCAGAGTGCGGGTAGTGAAAAGTGACAATGATTTCTCATGGTGTTGAGATTTCAATCGCCGGGTGTGTAGAGGAGATGGTTCGTGTTCACAAGATGATCTGATTTCGCACACTTTGATATGTTTTTTAGCCTGAGTACAATATAGATATACTCTAACTAGTAACCTTCAAGGAGTGCCTGATATACCTAGTAGCACTCTATGTGGCAACTAGGGGGAGGCCCGGGGCTATTTAGGATTGATACATGCATTTTCTTTATTTGTTTGATAAAAGGCGAGAAGGAGGATTTCTTTTGTTAAAATAAGATGGAATATCAGAGTTTATACTGGGAGACTACTGAGAAGATGCAACTATTACTTAAGAGATGAGATTATGGATGAATACTTTGGTGTCAATCATGTATGGTAGTTGCCGCTTTATAGCTCTCGAGTTTTATAAGTATAATAATTCATAATAATAATAATAATAATAATATCTTGAATGGGACAGAATCTATAACCTGAGAAATTAAGGAGAAGAGAGAGTGTGCCAATTGTGATATGGGTCACCTAGACTGTCAAGATTGTTTCTAATATGAACTTGTACAAATGGGACATACAAGGTCCAAAATGGCCATGATGGAAAATGCCAAAAATCCTTATGTCAGTTGTGGGAGACCACTTTGTTAGAGGAGCAAGTTAGGTGCCACTAACAAAAGATGATGAGAAATGGCATCCAAGATATATCTGATACTTTCAGAAGACTTCTTGAGAGTTTGGACTTAGAGAAGGTGGTAAATGTATGAGGGACAGGAGGGACTGGGAGGAGGTAGTATACTAGAAGGTATAGGGAGATATGTATATAATATATGAGGTAGAATTTTTTTTGCTGATATAAGCTACAATATTAGCTAGCTTCAACAAAAATTGACATTCAATCTTTTATGGATACTGGTATCTCTTTACCTGTACATCACTCATGCGATCTGGCATTAAAAATCAAAGAGTTTGCCCTCAAGGATCTAGTCATTGGCTATAAGGCTTCATCGGAAAGGGAAATAGACCATGCCATTATTGAAGTAGGAAATACAGAACTTCCTTCAATCAAGGATCTACAGGTAGAATTTAGACTAAGAGACGAATAGTTTTTCCTTGATATTTTTTTCGTTTTCTCTCCTAATATAGTGTAGCTTAATGTTGACCCCTTGCGCAATCAGCTTAGCAATGGTCTCTATTAGAACAGATTGGTATCTCGGATCACTCGCTGCCCGGGGACAGATTCCTTGGATTTTGGTCCTCCGGGATAGCCAAGTGCGGCCGTATTGTACTACCTTAGAATACTTGGGCAAAACGAACTCCCCTGGGCAGGTGGTGTAGCGAAATTAGACCTGATTGATGTAAAGCTCGCAAGAAGGGCCAGAAAGCATAAGGAAACTCCTTTATGTGTCCTCCTGGGCTATTTAAAGCACTGAAAACTGTCGTACGGCTCCCCTAGGCGAGTTCGTTATTCGAGTTTTTCACGGTGTACGGTCCTCTAGTGCTGTACGGTATGGTGCCGGGGGCTTGAAATCAACCAAAGACCAATACAAGAATAATTCTCAATAGTTTTCAACCACAACCACATCTTTTGGAATATGTAGCTTCATAGAAGTGCTCAGAGAACACCCTTCTCCAATTCTATGCTTTCTGATTTTCAATCAGAGCAATATTAGTGGAGATAGAAAATTTTCGAATTACCCAGGTATGGTCATTTTCGAAGTTTAATTTTGCCAAGCCCCTAATATATATGTATTAAGTAAGTATATATGAATTACCTATTGGGCTGATTTCAACCCGGCACCATACTGCCCCTCATACCGCATTTACCTGGGCAAATGCCGCTAGCGCAGGTATTTGTGCGCAAAGTTGACATAACTAGCGAGCGAAATTCGCAAGAAGGTTGCCCGCTCGGGCTAGATCCTCACGATCAGTTGCCACAGGGCGTTGTTTCTACCAAAGTTTTTACTTTTTCATGGGAAAGAGTTTCCTGTGGAGGTTTACTCTCCATCGCTTGTTCAGCCACACTGCTCTAGCGCCATTTCCAATACTAGTACCCAGGTAATGCTGTAAGGTACAAGTATTACAGCCCAGGAGCAGAGCATTCAACCCGAGGGGACAACCCTAAGGAGCAGCTGAGTTTCCTAAAACGAAAAAAGCAGTCCTCCCCACTATTCTTAGCCGCACACAAACACATGAAAGAAAAGGAATTCCCCAATTCTCAACTTCAAGAACCTTGAACAGAAACAACAGCCCACAACTAGCTCTCATCAATAACGATCAGCTGCCTACGGAAATCGCAAAAATGCCCAACACGTATGATACCCTATGCTCCTAATTTCCTTCATCTTCCTCATTGGCCTTCGCCCGCTGGTGATTGCTTTTCTCGAGAATTGCTTTCCAGCTCGATCTCATCTCTGTTGGCGAATTCTGTGTGCAGATGATGCCTTGAGGTTCTGGGCTGGAGTTGGTTATTACTTATTCCTTCCTTAAATAAATGCTGCTGCTAGGAATTGATTCTCCGCTCCCGATCCTTTGCCCTCGGGCAAGGTATCGGGTATCGCGATTTTCATTCCCACCAGTATGTTTCCCTCCTGAATTTATGTTCAGGGTCTTGTCGGATACGCTTGCAGAGTCCTCCGATCCTTTCTTTTCGGAGAAACAGATCCATGAGAATCAAGTCTTTCTTACCGATTAAATCCATGTCGTCGAGTGCACCAGCATTCACAGCAACAGAATAATGACAGTTGTCACTTCTGTGCTCGGCGCTGTTATACTTACCTTCACGGCCACTGACGATGCTGGCATAGTACTGTTCCCACTGCCGACCAAATCCTTGTCCCAGAGACTCTTCTTAAGAAGCGCAAGGCTCAACAGAAGACTGCTGAGGAGCGTTCCGCGGCCGCCGAAGCAAGAAAGAAGGTAATTTCCCACTCTTCCTTTGTTGGTGAAATAATAAGAGGGGGACACTTCGGTGATGATACCTACAATACGCGCAACTAGCTACGGCAATGCTGTTGCTTCGTTAACCATCTTTCGGGACTGAGAATTCCTCCTTTCTTCTCCATGCGTTCGTCCGGCTGCCGATCGAACATGTGCTCATTATGGGAAATCACAGGACAGCAAGGCAAAGCGTGAAGTAATCTTCAAGCGTGCCGAGAAGTACGTGAAAGAATACCGTGAGGCCGAGCGTGAGAAGATCCGCCTTGCTCGCGATGCCAAGAAGGAGGGTAGCTTCTATGTCCCTGCTCAACCGAAGCTTGTCTTTGTTGTCCGTATCAAGGGGTATGTATCTGATCACCTCAAGCCATTTGAACATTAGACTTATAGTTAAGAATAGTATCAACAAAATTGCGCCCAAGCCTCGCAAGATCCTTCAACTCCTCCGTCTCCTCCAAATCAACAATGGTGTTTTCATTCGCCTTACTAAGGCTACCGCTGAGATGCTCCGTGTCGTTGAGCCATGGATTGCCTACGGTGAACCTAACCTTAAGTCCGTTCGTGAGCTGATCTACAAGCGCGGTTATGGAAAGATCGACCGCCAGAGAATACCCTTGGTATATTCCCTCTCGTCATCCTTTACGCCTTGACGTCGTACTAACATAATACCTTAGACCGATAATAAGCTCATTGAGGAGAGCTTAGGCAAGTACGGTATCATCTCCATCGAGGATCTTATTCACGAGATCTACACTGTCGGCCCCAACTTCAAGCAAACCTCCAACTTTCTCTGGCCCTTCAAGCTCTCTTCGCCTAACGGTGGTTTCCGCACTCGCAAATTCAAGCATTTTGTTGAGGGTGGTGACCTAGGTGACCGTGAGCAGTTCATTAACCAGCTCATCCGCAAGATGAACTAGAAGCCGGAGACAGTCAAGGGATCTGTTTTTTTTTTCCTTTTGGGGTTCCAATAATCAAAATGCCTTTTCCTACCTGTCTCTACACATTTTCCCTGGATGATAATCATTTTTAAATTTAGTCATTGGTTCTCCATTGCGCCATTGGTATATATCTGGTTGGGCGCTTGGTAAATCGGAACGAGGAAACTTCGTATGTCACCGTGTGGCAGTGGTGATTCCATAATATCAGACCAGCTTCGGTGTATGATTTCCACCTGTAATTCGCCCTGGTATTCTGTTGCTGTGACGAATTGCATGGATGATATCCGTAGATAGCTGTTCTGTGCAAGTATATTCCTTAATTTAAAACATCTCAACAAATCGCACGAATCACAACAAAACGCGTGGAACCACCCTGCAACGATTCACAAAATCCACATGTCGGGTGCCGTACCAGATCCCCCCACCTCCTTTCCAAAGGCGGTATATCGTAAAGCACTGAGGATGTGAGCATAAGTCTGTCGAAAAGATGAAAGGTGCGGTAGACTTTTTAAGAGCTAGGAGAGAAAGAGGGGGGGTGGTTGAGGGAAAGGACGGAGGCAGAAAGGGGGGAGTTGTTGGAAAAGGAGAGGTTGAGGGTGAGGAAGAAGAGGTGACCTGTAAAGGGAGGTGTGAGAGACGGAGAGGGAAAAGGAAAGACGTTGGAGAAGAAGAGGGTTAGTTTGGGGGAGCTGGTAAACTGGAATAAAGGAAGAAAAGGAGCGGAAGAAGAGCATAGGGGGTAGGTTTATTTGAGCTATTGCTTTGAGGCATATTTTTGGCAACACCAATTGCAAGTGTTGATATTGATTGGCAAAAATTGATATCCCTTGGGCGGTGTGAAACAGTAAGAATTCGTTGCCAGCTATGCTAGTCCAAAATAGGGCACTTGGTGCTTATGAATCCTACGAGTGATATCAAATGATGGCGGTCGCACGGGTAAGTGAGCAGATTTACCTACTCTCTATCAGACTCTACAGTAAAGTCTGAGCAATAATGAACACGTACTATGGATAGTGGGGCCAAAGAGGATAGAGAAGACAAGGTACAGTTTAATGCTATTATACTGAGATCATTTTATGCCGAATATCGAAGCAACTCTTACAAAGGGAAAACTAGCATCCAGGGCCTGTCCAGCCATAGCACGTGAGTGGTGCTTGCACACCTTTCTGCTTCATCCCACGCAGGGTAAACCGACACTCCGTACATCCTACCCTAGACCTCCCATGTGAGTAAACCTATGCTAGTTCTTGTTACTGGTTAGAGATGGGAGTGAAGTCTTCTACTAAAGCAGACTGTAGCGAGGAGTAGTTGTCCTTTGTGAGTAGTACACCTTCTGTGGTCAGTGGGGCTTTTGGCCGTATGAGCAAATAAGTAACTCGGCAAAATCTTGTCCAAATGTTCGTGATAAACCCAGCTGGCAGCCTTCTGGACCAGTAGGAAGTCGGCATAAGAGAAGGTAGGAATTTATAACAGTTGTGTCTAAATGTTAGGCATAACCAAATAACGTAGGGGACATCACAAAGATAACCTATATCACCCAAATCTATAATGAAACAACTTACGGAAGCCCTACGAAAGAAACAATACTTCACCACCAGACAACTTGGTAGTTGGTCATGCTGGGTCCTTCCACACCTCTGCCACAGACTGGCCTACTCCCTAATCTTTCCTATCCTGTTGTAGAGTGCAGATATCTTCGTCTCCACAAAAGGGCTCCTGCGCAAGATGGACACCCACTGGCATCTTGTCCAAAGATGGGTTACAAACTGGTTCAGGTCCACCCCCCTCACCATCCTGGCAGCCGAAGCCGCCCTCCCCCCTCACTCGATACTCCTAAATCACAAACAACTCATCAGCAAAAAAAGAAATTCTGTCTTTTGTGCTCCGCGGTGAGCCATGTCGTTGAGTTCTGCGTTTTGGCTAATGGTGAGTGACCCCGGCTAATCATGATTCTTCCGATTGTGTCCTCTAATGATCAGATACAAATCTTAATTTTAGCAAAATATGAGCTATTTTTATTAATATCTCATAAACATTTTACATTACAAAGTTGTATGTTATGAACTCAAATTTCTCAACTTCAGTATGTAAAAGGTCTGTGAGTTCTTAATAAAAGTTGCTCATATTTTGCAGAAAGCAGAATTAATATCATCTGCTTTAGTCAAACTAGCAGGATTTTTAATATTGCGATCATAGGACTCACGATGTGCCAAAATGTAAAACTCAACAACATGAGGCACAGGGGGCAGGCTGTGTTTTTGCTGATGCAGATGGTAGCTATCCACCTATGCTGCTCACGGCCCACTATCAACCTGGCTGCAGCCTGCCTTCCACTAACTTTCCAGTCCCCCCTGCACGCTCGGGAGATGGAAAACCAGAGAGCTTTCTGCGTGGGCCTCGATCCGAATATCAGACCACTTCTATGATGACTCCCCAACCAAAACCTCCGGTTAGAACTCACTTATGAGTGGATGCTCTCTCGCACCTCGTCCTCCCTCTTATTGAAGGCATCCCCCAGCTCCCGCTTTTGGGGTCATCCTTACTACAAGATATCCCCGACCTCCCCTCAGAGGCCATCATGCTAGCTGTTATGGGGGTAGCGTAATGGAAGAATGTTATTACGCTATAGCCCTAATCGCGTGAATAAGTGGTTGGAGAATATCGTCTAGGGAGACGAATGTTTGATAAAAGTAATCCTGCGATAAAAGTAGTAACGTGTATATATTGTTAAGGTCTCTTCTCCATTGCTTGTTGTCTGTATAAGCTGCGAAGACACCTCAATATTTATATTCCGCATCTGGGTGTTCGCGGGCTACATAATCTTGCTATATAACTAAGTATCTCTTACTCTTCTTTCCGACTTCAACAGAAGTACGAACCCTTTCTGACCCTGAAAACCTCTCCACCCCGGGCCATACGCAACTTGTAGACACGTAAGAACTGTTATTCTACGATGGTGTGGATACCTCTCGTAGTGTTCGGACGATCATTTATCCGAAGCGAATCAAGTTACGAATAATTACCCACATTTGCTAACGCGGAGAGACTACCCGCTGAACCGAAGATGGCCAGTCTTCAGTTGTCAGCTCCGTAGGAAACCAGACTGCATGTGCGTCTTGCGGTTTCGTCTATCGGCATTATACGACTCTTGACTATGAATCGAACCAATAGCTACGAAGATAGTTATCGGTCTTATGCTAGCAGGTCCTTTGGGGTCTCCCCGACCCCCTTCCTGGGTATAGACTATCCTTCTAGTACTGGGCGACTTTCCAGACTGAAGTGTCTAACTTTCACGCAGTTTTCGTCCCGTTACTTAATGACCACTCTTCGATCCAATATCTTCGAGGGCTTGAAACTTTATACGACGACTTCCGATTCGAGTGCTTCCACTTGCATAAGTTAGAGGTTTTCTTTTTTTTTTTGATTTTTTTTTTATATCATGTATTCATTGTTAAGGTACAAGAACTCGCATGCAGCGCTAGCTATGGCGTAAAGAAAACCTTAATCCCAAAGCAAAATAACAAAAGAAAAACTCAACCAACCATCTCCAAACTGTGTCCAGTACTCGACACGTTACCATCATACGGAATTCAACAACAAGTAAAATCAAAGCAACACAAACTCAGCAAGAAAAATCATAAAACACATATAGGTAAAGCAAAAACAAATAATCTACTTCAAGTAAGGTGTAAGGGGGATGAATCAAAAAGTCCTCTGACTGCAGAGGAAGACGGAAAAACCCTTGAAACGGGGGAAGACATCTCGTAGGTGGCCATGGTGGGGGGAAAATTAGTGCACGTCTCATTAATATAGGAGGCGAGCCCTAGGAGGAGTTGGGCGGAGGACCAAAGCGTGGAGTCGGCCCCGACAGAGAGCACACCTTGGAGGTGGTGGGCCCTTGGGATAGCTTTGGCGTCACAGCGGAGGACGGCATGGCTGAAAGTCTTGTTCTCTTCACTGCATAGGGGGCAGAGGGGGGAGAGATCAGGTTGGGACCAGGAGGGCTGGGCAGCCAGATAGCTCTTCTGGGCCCGCATTTGATGAATTCGACCGGCCATGAACTTGCCTAGGCCCATGAACGGGTGCGGGGTCGTGGTGAGAGGGAAGGAATAATAAACCAGTGGCGGGGTAGTGGCTCTCCACGAGTCTAACAACATGGCGCGGGCCCTACGCTGGAGAACGGAGTACGAGGCCCGCATAAGGGGCTCTGGGGGGAGGGTCGGGAGATCCGGCAGTAAGGCCGAACCCAACAGGGGGAGAGGCGAGGAGCCCTCAATGAGGGGAAGGACGAGGTGGGCGAGAGCGTCAACCGGGAGGTGAGTTCTAACCGGGGGTTTTCGTTCGGGGGTAGACCAGAGCAGGGGCCTGACATTGGGGTCAAGGCCCACACACAAAGCCCGCAGGTTCTCTGTATGTCGGTCGGGAAGGGCCGAGGGAAAAGACGAGTGGAGGCGGGCAGCCGCCGGGTTGATGGTAGAAGGGGAGCAACAGAGACGTAGGGCCGCCATTCGGCCCTTGTGAGCAAGGAGAACCGAGAGGGGGGGGAGCGCTGCCTCCGCAGCTAGAATGGTGGTGGGTGTAGACCTAAAACAGTTTGTGACACATCTCTGGACGTGATGCCAATGGATCGCCATCTTTTGGAGGAGTCCTTTGGTTGGAGTAAAGAGATCGGCCCCGTACGAGAGGATAGGAAAGATAAGTGAGTATGCCAACTTGTGGCAGAGGTGCGGGGAGACCCCGGATCCTGCGCCTGACATTCTCCTAACTGCCGCGAAGGCAGCTTGGGAAAGGGCGAGGCGACCGGAGAAATGAGCGGTGGTTGAAATATTGGGAAGAAACCAGTAGCCCAGCCAACGGAGCTGAGCGGCGGGGAAGAAAACCTGGCCATCCAGGGCAATAGGGGGGGTTTAGGATCTCCCGGCGGGTCCCTCTGATGTGGAGTACGCCAGTGAATAAGTTCAGTCTTGGGGATGGAAAAGCCAACCTTGACAGCAGTGGCCTTTGCCTTCATAACACCAAAGGTCCTTTGGAGCAGCCTCACATTGGTACGGTACGAGGAAGAAGCAACAGTAACAGAAAAATCATCAACATAAGACAGGATAACCCCTCTGGGAACTGCCACATGTAAACAGGAAACATAATTAACAAACAACAAAGGAGATATGGGGACCCTTGAGGAGTACCCACGGTAACAGATGAAAAAATCTTGGGGGAGCCCTGAAATAATAAACAACACCTTCTGTCCGTTAAAAAGGAAAATACCCAAGAAATCAAATAACGATTAACCATCTTCCTACGAAGAAGGGGGCAAAGGATGGAGGCATCGACATTGTCAAAGCCGCCTTTGATGTCCAAAAAGAGGGAAGAAACTGTCCTGCGGGACCTCTGCAACGTGCGGACGGAATCAACCATTGCGGTACAGGCATCGAAGGAGGAGAGGGTTGGGAGGGAGCCACACTGGTTGGGGGATAGTAGCCCTTGGAAGCGGGCGACAGCGGAGAGGCGGGAGCCGACGATCCTCTCGAGGATCTTAGAGACAGTTTCTAGGAGGACGATGATGCGGAAGGAGGCCGGTGAGTCGTAGGAGGCCTTCCCAGGCTTGTCGAGGACTACGCCATGCGCCCGTTTGAGGGAGGCAGGGTGATGGCCACATAGCAGGAGCGGGGCCAGGAGGGTGGTCAGAATGGGTGGGCAGGCTTTATGGAGAGCCTTCCAGATGGAGTAAGGAATAGCATCCGGTCCAGGAGCGGAGGACGGGGAGCACTTGGAGAGAGCAGCGGCGACCTCCTCCGCAGTGAGGGACGGGGCGTCGCTGAAGGCGGAGAGATTGGCAGGCAGAGAGGGGGTCGAACGAGTTGGAACGAAATGAGCCAGGAGCGAGGAGTTGATATCCGATGGAGTGACGGCGTCGGGGAAAGATGGAAAGTGAGAGACGGGACGGCCCAGGGATAATTTCTTGACTGTCCATCTTGACTGTCCATATGGAGCGTGGGGTGGCTTCGGCCAGGAGAGACACAAGCAACGGAGAAGAGACCTTAACAATATATATACGTTACAACTTTAAAATCTCTTATCGCACTATTACCTTTCTCTTGAAACACATTCGTCTCCCTAGACGATACTCTCCAGACACACATTAGCGATTCGGGCCACAGCGTAATAAATCCCTATCCATTACGCTACCCCTATAACACAGAGGCGGGGTCTGACATTGGGGTCCAGGCCCACACAGAGAGACCTAAGATTCTCTATATGCCAGTCGGGGAGGGCCGAAGGAAAGGAAGGATCAAGGCAAGCTGCCGCCGGATTGATGGTACGAGGGGAGAAGGAGAGACCCAAAGCCGGCATGCCGCGTTTGTAGCCTAGGAGCACTGAGAGGGGGGGAGAGCTGCCTCTGTAGCCTAGATGGTGGTGGGGGTGGCTCTAAAACATTTGGTGATCCATTTCTGTACGTGGTGCCAATGGACGTCCATTTTGTGGAGGAGCCCTTTGGTCGGAATGAAGAGGTCTGCCCCATACGACAGTATGGGGAAGATCTGCGAGCAAGCCAGCTTATGGCAGAGGTGAGGGGAGACCCTGGAACCAATACTCGACAGCCTTCAGACTGCCGCGAAGGCGGCCTGTGAGAGGGCAAGATGTCTGGAGAAGTGGGCGGTAGACGAGATGTTGGGAAGAAACCAGTAGCCTAGCCAGCGGAGCAGGCTAGCGGGGAAGACAACTTGGCCGTCCAGGGCAATGGGGGGAGGTTTCAGATCGCTCGGTGGGTCCCTCTGGTGCGGGGTGCCCCAATGAATGAGTTCCGTTTTGGGGATGGAAAAGCCAACCTTGACCGCCATAGCTTTGGCCTTCATCACCCCACAGGGCCATTGAACCAGCCTGACATTGGTACGGTATGAGGAAGAAGCAACGGTCTGAGAAAAATCATCAACATAAGATAAAATAACCCCTCTTGGGACTACCATGTGTAAACAAAAAACATAAATAACAAATAACAAAGCAGAAATAGGAGACCCTTGAGGGGTTCCAACAGTAACAGAAGAAAAAACCTTGGGAGAGCCCTGAAACAACAAACAGCATCTTCTGTCTGTTAAAAAGGAAAAAACCCAAGAAATCAAGTAACGATTGACCTTCTTCCTTCAAAGAAGGGAGCAGAGGATAGAGGTGTCAACATTTTCGAAACCACCCTTGATGTCCAGGAAAAGAGAGGAAACTTTCCTGCGGGACATTTGCAACCTGCGGACCGAATCGACTATTGCGGTGCAGGCATCCATGGAGGAGAGAGTTGGGAGCGAACCACACCGGTTAGGGGATAGGAGCCCTTGGAAACGGGTGACAGCGGCAAGGCGGGAGGCGCCTATCCTCTCAAGGATCTTGGAAACGGTTTCTAGCAGAACGATGATATGGAAGGAGGCCGGGGAGTCGTAGGAGGCCTTTCCAGGCTTGTCTAGGACTACCCCGTGAGCGCGCTTCAAGGAGGGGGGAAGGTGGCCGTCTGCCAGGAGTGGGGCCAGGATGGAGGTCAAAATGTTGGGGCAGGATCGATGAAGGGCCTTCTACACAGAGTACGGGATAGTGTCTCGGCCCGGAGTGGAGGACTGAGACCACTTGAAGAGAGCCGAGGCAACCTTTTCAGCAGTGAGGGTTGGGGCGTTGCTGAAAGCAGAGAGTCTAGCGGGAAGCAGCGGGGCGGGCCGTGTCAGTACAAAATGGGCCAAGAGTGAGGAGTTGATTTCCGTTGGAGTCGCGGCTTTGTGGAAGGATGGGAAACCTGAGAGCGGCCGGCCTAAGGAGAACTTTTTGACTGTCCAGATGGAGCGTGGGGTGGCATTGGCCAGGAGAGACCTCCAGTGTGACCTCTTCACGCTTTTGATGGCTTTGAAGTACCCATTCTTGGATGACTTTGCCCCCGCCCTGTCTTGGGGGGAGAGGGAGGCCCTGGCTTTGCGAGATGCGGAGTGATATTCCCTGTGGAGGAGAGACACTAGCTGAGACCACCAAGGTTTGGATCTGCTGGAGGGGTGGGATAGCGGAGTAAGACTGATCAGGAGCGAGTTTACCGAGCGAAGTGTGCAGTCAAACCACGCCTCAAGGGCAATGAGGGGGGGGTTCTCCGGAGGGGGACAGAAAGTAAGGTCAGCTAGCCTGGGAGATAGTGCCGCCCAGTGGGTCAGGAGCCAAATGGGAGGAGGGGGGGGGGTGCAGTTTTGAGTGCTGAAGGTGGATGGAGATGGGGACATGATCTGAGCCGGTAGAGGGTAGGCACGTGTCCCACCTCTCAAAAAAAGTATTCAAAGAAGAGGAAGAAAAAGCAAAATCAATCACAGAAGGTCTGGCATTGCCTCCAAGGGGAAACCTCGTGAAAACACCTGGGTTTTTCAGAAAGGAAAATCCCTTTTCTGAAGCTCTTTGAAAAAACAGAAAGGAAAGGGCCAGCTCTTCAGTGGAGTGGCGACGAGAGTGATCCCCAAGGGGTGGTGTAAATTGAAATCCCCAACCACAAGAAGGAGAAGTAAGGAGTCTGGAAAGGCTACGACAGGAGGCACTGACACTTCCCCACACCTTTTCCCTGGGAGGTTGTACAAATTCAAAATACGAAAGGAAGGAAAACCAACACCAAACAAGTCATTTGTAAACACATCAAGGGAGAACACATGAGACCGGCCCATGGTGTTGGGGAGGACCGAGACTTCTTTCTAAAAGGCGAAAGAAACATAATAAGCAACCTTGGGTTTGGGGGAAGAAGATGAGGGAAAACAACTATCTAAACCTTGAAAAGTAGGAAGACGACCCCTCCAGAAAGGGGGGTCCTGGAGGGCCACGATGGTCGGAAAAAAAGGGGAGTCGGCAAAAGAATTTAACAGAGAAAGACAAACATTCCAGCTCCCTAAGCAGTTGTATTGAACAAGATGAAGCGAGCGGAGGGGGGCCGGCCCCCTCAAATTGTCGGAAGGGGTATTAGACATCTACCGGCGCGAGGCCGACGTGTCTCTTGGAGCAGGGGAAGGGCTTGGGTCCACATCGGGGAGTGGGCGGCCAGAGCTTGAGGGAGGGCGGTCGGAGGAAACGGAAGGCATCGGCCTGGGGGTAACGAGGGGGTCAGTTCCGGCGGGGATGGGTCGCGGTTCGGGAGTGTTTGGCACTGGGTCCTGAGAGGGAGCGGAAAGGGTGGTTTCAGAGGTGTCCATGGCGTCAGAGTCGACGGGAGGACCCGCTGGGCGGGGAGTGAGGGGGAAGGGGCGCTCTGGGTAGTCTCTGTCCCTCGCGGAGTCAGGGTCGTGTCAATTCGGGCAGCGGGTCGGGGAGGTGATGCAGCTGCCAAGGACGGGGCAAAGGTTTCCCTCCTTGGGGCAGGTAGGATTGGAGCAGTGGTGGTCGGCCTTGGAGTGCGGACCTCCGCATAGTTGGCAGGCAGTCGATTCTTTGCACAGGGGTTTCAGGTGCCCGTACTTCCGTCAATTGTAGCACTGGCTTTGAGCATTGGAGGAGTAGAACCTTTTGACTTCACGGTTGTCACCAAAGAGGAGGATACATAGGGGATTGGTCATACCCCATGCCAGGTCTGCTGGGACATGGACAATGACCGAGAAAGCTTTCTTTCCGTTGGTTCTAGGCTCACGGTCAGCATTAAGAAAACGGGAGGGGGTGATAATTAAAGTTTTAGCGTTATCCACGCCCGCAAGCAAGAGAGGGTGGAGCTCCGCATCTGTGTCAGGGTGAGTGTGCATGGGCAGGCCGTGGATGGCAAACTGAACATCAGTAGGGGCGTAGCGAAAGTGTTCACAAGGATTATTGTTAACCGGGAAAGATTGGTTGAGCCTTGCATAGAAGGCATCAAAGAAGGGGGCGTAGCAAGAGGCTAGGACGAGGGGATCAGCCACAGTGAGGGAGACAGCGCCCTTTGGGCTAACCGAAACCCTGAACGACTTTGGAAGTTCAGAGCCGGCTTTCTTTAGGACGGAGGCAGTAATGTCTGGGAAACAAACGCAAATAGAGGATTCCTGGGGGTGGGGGCAGTGAGTCGTACAGGGGGCAAAATACCTTCTGGCAGCGCTGGGGAGAGGAGCATGGCCCTTTGTGGAGGCGTCCTGCACGGCAGCCGCAACTTTATTAGCATAGGTGACAGGGGGGGAATTCTTCCCTTTTGCTTTGGCTTTAGCCTTCTTGGCTCTAACCACAGCATTAAACTCTGAGGTACCACCATGGATAACCTGGGCGTAACATTTTGCTTGGGGGGCATGGGGGGGGGGACGACATTAGAAGGAGGAAGCGAAGGCTGAGGGGCAGAAGGGCCAGATTGGGCGGTTAAGGGAGCTGAAGGGGGGGGGGCCGCTGAGGTAGGGGGGGCGACCATCCTATGGGATAGGTCACGGAGGGCATCCCGGATTTCCCGGAGTTGTTCGTTGGGAGAGGAGTTCGAAACCTGAGACTGCAGGTCTTAGACTGTGGAACGGAGCTCCTCCACTTGGGAGCCAAGTGAGTTGACTGCGTGAAGAGAAGCAAACACCAGAGGGAGGAGGGAGCTTTCGCTGATCGAGAGGCCATCACATTCTTTGGGAGTCAGAGAGGGGAGTTGCTCAGGAGTGAAGCTGATGAGAGACCGGGTACGGGAGAAAAGCGAGGCCAGAAAACGGGCCTTCGGGGAGATCTCAGAGGTAGAGGGAGTAATGGAACCGGGCCCGGACTGGGGCTGGAAGAGCGAGATGGGGGGACTGAGGGCGTCCATGGCGGAGCGGAGGAGGGCTTGAGGCCCAGCAGAAACAGAGAAAGTGGTGAGTGTGGGGATCGTGCACTAGAAACTGTGGTTTTGTAAAACTTATGGTCAGGAAAATAGAGGGCGCGGAGCGTGCTGCATAAGGTAGAGGTTTTTTTCTTTTTTTTCTTTTTTTTTCTGTTTTTCTTTTTTTTTTTTTTTTATCTCTAGTTAATATTTGTTTGCTAAGCCGGCAGCTAACTAGGTACAAAGTCGCTTCCAGCTCAATGCCGATGTAGACAAAAAACCTCCAACTACAATCCATCCCTCGTCCCCCCGGCTAAAACCATCTGACCCTGCCTGACTAACCTAAACTACTTTGAGTAGAGGTAGATAGCGAAAGCCGGGTACTACTGGTAAAAACTACAGGAGAAACAAAAGGCCTGAGAACATCGAACGAATAAACCTCCACAGACGCCAACCCCAAAGAAAAGCCCCGAAGCGACAGTGAGAAACCTATGAGCAAAACAAAGAAAACTTCAAGCCTGTCTAGAAATCCCAACCCCATGGACAAAGAGGGCGGATGAACCAACCCACTCGAGCATGCGTAAGGGCCGTAATGACCGGGGCATAAAGCCTAGCCAGAGAGTCGAGGTGAGGACCAGAGGGAGATCCATATAACTAAGCCACCACGGCGGAGACGTGTGGCGCAAGGAGCGAGACCTGGTGGTCACCGGAACCTGGACCAGAAAAAATGCATGGCCCCGCCCCATGAGGAGCAGGGTCAGAGGCAGAAGGCTGAAATCCCCTAGGAACAAGACAGAAGTCAAGAACATTATCAGGGCACAGAGCCAGGAGAGGAAAGCAGTAGGGTGCCAGCCAATGATCGTAGTGTAGCTGTAACCGAGCGACAGGACGAAAACCAGGTGGTGAAAAAGGAGGGGGAGACCCAACACTGAGAAGTACGAACCAAAGGACCACCAAGGGATCACATTTTCGACAATATGACCGTACCGGCCGTAGCGCTCAGGAGATAGGGCAATACCAGAGAGCAGAGCCACCGGGACCACTACTTCACCGATAACCCGAAGCTGCGCTATGCTTGAGACGAGGTGGAGGGGTTGCCGACCGTGCAAATACTAAGCGAGGCCAACAAAACAAGTGCGGAGAAAGAGGGGGAAGAGCATGAAACCCCATAGAGAAGGCACCCAAATACCTAAGCTATCTGAAGGGAATCAGAGGGAGGAAGGAGGAGGCGGAGCATCACCCTCCTAGGCAACAAAGACCATCAGAAGAGGGGAGAGGGACAACTAAACCCAGGATGATTTCTCATGGTGTTGAGATTTCAATCACCGGAGGTGTAAAGGAGATGCTTCGTGTTGCATAAGGTAGAAGTTTCTTTTTCTTTTTTTTTTTCTTTTTCTTTTTTTTATCTCATGTATTCATTGTTAAGGTACAAGAACTCGCATGCAGCGCTAGCTATGGCGTAAAGAAAACCTTAATTCCAAAACAAAACAACAAAGTAAAAACTCAAACAAACTCTCCAAGCTGTGTCAAGTACTCGACACAATACCAAAGTACGGAATTCATCAAAAGGTAAAATCAAACCAACCCAAGCTTAACAAGAAAAACCAAACACACTTATTAATGAAATCAAATCAAAACATTTTGAATCAAGTAAGCGGTAATGGAGACAATTCGAAAAGACCCCTGGCTGCCAAAGAGGAAGGAAAAACCATAGACAGCGGAGACGAAGCCTCATAGGAAGCCATGGTGGGGAAAATTGGTGGATGTCTCATTGATGTTGGAGGCAAGCCCTAGTAGGAGTTGAGCGGAGGACGAAAGTGGGGAAACTTCCCCGACCGAGAGCACACCTTGAAGGTGGTGGGCCCTAGGGGTATCCTTGGCTCCGCAGCGGAGGACGGTGTGGCTCAAGGTCTCGTCTTCCTCGCCACAGAGGGGGCAGAGGGGAGAGAGGTCGTGTTGGGACCAGGAGGCGTGGGAGGCCAGATAACCTTTCTGGGCCTGCATCTGATGAATTCGGGCGGCCATAAACTTGCCGAGGCCTATGAACGGGTGAGGAGTCGTCGTGAGAGAGTAGCGATAGTATGCCCGCGGGGCTGGGGAAGATTTCCACGATTCTAGCATCATGGCCCGAGCCCTGGGTTGAAGGGCTCAATAAGAGGCCCGCAAGAGGGCTTCTGATGGAAGGTCCGGGAGATCCAGAAGCAAAGATGACTCTAACAAGGGGAGAGCAGGGGACCCCTCAATGAGGGGGAGGACCAAGTGGGCGAGAGAATCAACCGGCAAATGAGT
This sequence comes from Tuber borchii, assembly GCA_003070745.1. Classification (NCBI taxonomy): domain Eukaryota; kingdom Fungi; phylum Ascomycota; class Pezizomycetes; order Pezizales; family Tuberaceae; genus Tuber; species Tuber borchii. Next base: position 18,553 of record NESQ01000402.1, read on the forward strand.
TCTGACAGTAGGTTTCTGTTCGGGGGTAGATCAGAGGAGAGGCCTGACGTTAGGGTCAAGCCCAACGCAGAGGGACCTTAGGTCCTCTTTGCCTGGGTCGGGGGAGCGCAGGGAAAAGTATGATGGAGGCGAGCTGCCGCTGGGTTGGTGGTGGGGGTGGAGCAACAGAGACGTAAGGCCGCTATACGGCACTTGTGCCCCAGGAGCACTGAGAGGGGGGGGAGAGCAGCCTCGGCCGCTAGGATGGTGGTGGTGGTGGCCCTGAAGCGGTTGGTGACCCATCTTTGCACGTGGTCCCAGTGAACGTCCATCCTGCGAAGGAGGCCTTTCGGCGGAAGGAAGAGATCCGCCCCATACGACAAGATGGGGAAGATAAGCGAGCAAGCCAACTTGTGGCAGAGGTGTAGTGAGGCTCCGGATCCCGATCCTGACAGTCTCCTGACTGCTGGGAAGGCAGCTTGTGAGAGGGGGAGATGCCGGGAAATGTGGGAGGTGGTTGATATATTTGGAAGAAACCAGTAGCCCAGCCAGCGTAGCTGGCTGGCAGGGAAGAAAACCTGGCCATCCAGGCCAATAGGGGGGGGCTTCGGATCTCACGGCTGGTCCCTCTGATGTGGGGTACGCCAGTAAATGAGCTCCGTTTTGGGGATGGAGCAACCGACCTTAACTGCTGTGGCTTTGGCTTTCATAACCCCGAAGGTTTTCTGAAGCAGCATAACATTTGTACAGTACAAAGAAGAAGCAACGGTCAAAGAAAAATCATCAACATAAGACAAAATCATCCCCCTGGGAAGGGAAATATCTAAACAAGAAACATAAATCACAAATAACAACGGAGAAATAGGGGACCCTTGGGGGGTACCAACAGTAAGGGAAGAAAAAACCTTGGGAGAATCCTGAAACAACAAACAGCACCTTCAATCAGTTAAAAAGGAAAACACCTAAGAGACCAAGTAGCGATGGACGATCTTCCTTCAAGGAAGGGAGCAGAGGATACAGGCGTTGACATTATCAAAGCCACCCTTGATCTCGAATAACAGGGAGGAGAGTTTTCTGCGGGATTTCTACAGGCTGCGCAGGGAATCAACCAGCGCAGAACAGTCGTCAAAGGAGGAAAGTGTCGGGAGAGAACCACCCTGGTTGGGGGATAGAACCCCTTGGAAACGAGAGACAGCGGAGAGGCGAGAGGCGAGGATTCTGTCCAGGATCTTAGAGACGGTCTCAAATAGCACAATAATGCGGAAGGAGGCTGGGGAGTCATAGGAGGCCTTACCAGGCTTGTCTAGGACTACTCCATGAGCGCGCTTGAGGCAGGCGGGGTGATGGCCATACAAGAGGAGCGGGGCCAAGAGAGAGGTCAGGATGTGGGGACAGGCTGTGTGGAGGGCTTTCCACAAGGAGTAAGGAATAGAGTGAGGTCAAGGGGCTGAGCAAGGGGAACATTTTGAAAGGGCCGAGGCAACTTCATCAGCAGTGAGGATCGGGGCGTCTCCGGACCAAGCCAATCTGTGAGGCAGAGAAGGGGCCGGCCGGGCTAGGAAAAAATGAGCTAAAACTGAATCATTGATGTCCGGCGGAGTAACGGCGTCTGGGAATGTTATGGGAGTAGCGTAATGGAAGAATGGTATTACGCTAAGGCCCTAATCGCTTGTAGGCGTTTGGAGATAATCGTGTAGGGAGACGAATGGTTTTTTAAAATAGAGTAATTGTGCGATAAAAGTTTGAAGTAGTAACGTGTATATATTGTTAAGGTCTCTTCTCCGTTGCTTGTTGTATGAATAAGCTGCGAAGATACGTAGATATTTATATTCCGCGTCTGGGTGTTCGCGGGCTAAATAATCCTTTCGTCTAACTAAGTACCTCTTACTCTTTCTCCGACTTCAACAGAAGTGCGAACAATTTCTGACCCTGAAAACCTCTGCACCCATACGCAACTTGTAGACATGTAAGAACATTTATTCTACGATGGTGTGGACACGTCATGTAGTGTTCGTACGATGTTTTATCCGAAGCGAATCAAGTTACGATAAATCACCCACGTTTACTAATGCAGAGAGACTACCCGCTGAACCGAAGATGGCCAGTCTTCTTTTGTTAGCTCGGTCAGAAACCAGACTGCATATGCCTCTTACGGTTTCGTCTACCGGCATTATACGACTCTTGACTATGAATCGAGCCAAAGGCTACTATTATAGTTATCGGCCTTATGCTAACAGGTCCTTTAGGGGTTGCCCGACCCCCTTCCTGGGTATAGACTATTCTTCTAGTACTGGGCGACTATCCAGCCTAAAGCGTCTAACTTTCATGCAGTTTTCGTCCCGTTACTTAACGGCCCCTCTCTATTCCAATATCTTTGGGGGCCTGTAACTTCATCCAACGTCGTCCGAATCGGATGCTTCCACTTGCATAAGGTAGAGGTTCTTTTTTTTTTTTTTTTTTTTTTTATATCATGTATTCATTGTTAAGGTACAAGAACTCGCATGCAGCGCTAGCTATGGCGTAAAGAAAACCTTAATCCCAAAACCAAGTAACAAAGTAAAAACCACACCCATTCATCTCCAAGCTGTGTCAAGTACTCGACACGATACCAACATACGGAATTCAACAACAAGAAAAATCAAACTCACACAAGCTCAACACGAAAAACCTAAAAACGAAAGTAACCTCAAAATCAAACCAAATTTTTAATTCAAGTAGGACGCAAAGGAGATGACTCGAAAAAACCCCAAACGGCTGGGGAAGAAGGAAAAACCATTGAGACCGGGGACGACATCACATAGGTAGCCATGGTGGGAGGGAAGTTGTTGCACGTCTCATTGATGAAGGAGGCGAGCCCTAGAAGAAGTTGGGCGGAGGACCAAAGCGGGGAGTCGGCCCCGACGGAGAGTACGCCTTGAAGGCGGCGGGCTCTGGGTTCAGCTTTGGCTTCGCAGCGGAGGACGGCCTGGCTGAAGGTCTCGTTCTCCTCCCCACAGAGGGGGCAGAGGGGCAAGAGATCAGGTTGGGACCTGGTGGGATGGGTGGCCAGATAACTCTTCTGGGACCGCATTTGGTGAATTTGTCCTGCCATGAACTTGCCTAAGCCCATGAACGGGTGTGGAGTCGTAGAGAGAGGAAAGATATAGTAGGCCGGTGGGGGGCAGTCTCCTTCCACGATTGTAACATCATAGCCCGGGCCCTGCGCTGGAGTGTGACATATGAGGCCCTCATCAGGGGTTCCGGGGGGAGGGATGGGAGATCTGGCAACAAGGCCGAGCCCAGGAGGGGGAGAGGGGAGGTACCCACGACAAGGGGGACGACGAGGTGAGCGAGGAGGTCGACCGGGAGGTGCGTTCTGACAGGGGGTTTTCTTTCGGGGGTGGACCAGAGGAGGGGCCTGACATTGGGGTCAAGGCCTGCACAGAGAGCCCTTATGTTCTCTATGCACCGGTCGGAAAGGGCCGAGGGAAAGGACGAGTGGAGGCAGGCAGCCGCAGGGTTGATAGTGGGGGGGGAGCAGCAGAGAGGAAGGGCCGCCATGCGGCGCTTGTGCGCGAGGAGAATCAAGAGGGGTGGGAGAGCAGCTTCCGCGGCAAGGCTGGTGGTAGGTGTGGCCCTAAAACAGTTCGTGACCCATCTCTGGACGTGGTGCTAGTGGATGTTCATCCTGTGGAGTAGCCCTTTGGTCGGAACGAAGAGGTCGGCCACACACGAGAGGATAGGGAAGATAAGCGAGTATGGCAACTTATGACAAAGGTGTGGAGAGACCCCAGAGCCTGAGCCCGACATTCTCCTAACGGCCGCGAAGGCAGCTTGAGAAAGGGCGAGGCGGCGAGAAAAATGAGCGGTGGTCGAAACGTTGGGGAGAAACCAGTAGCCCAGCCAATGAAGCTGAGCAGCGGGGAATAACACCTGACCGTCCAGGGCGATAGGAGGGGGTTTTGGGTCACTCGGGAGGTCCCTCTGGTGAGGGGTGCAGCAGTGAATGAGTTCCGTCTTAGGAATGGAGAGACCAACCTTGACTGCTGTGGCTTTGGCCTTCATGACACCAAAGGTCCTCTGAAGCAGCCTAACATTGGTACGGTAGGAGGAAGAAGCAACAGTAATGGAAAAATCATCAACATACGACAAAATGACCCCTCTTGGGACTGCCACATGTAAACAAGAAACATAAATAACAAATAACAAAGGAGAAATCAGGGACCCTTGAGGAGTACCAACGGTAACAGAAGAAAAAATCTTAGGAGAACCCTGAAATAACAAACAACACCTTCTGTCAGTTAAAAAGGAAAAAACCGAAGAAATTAAATAACGATTCACCATCTTCCTACGAAGAAGGGAGCAGAGGATAGAGGCATCAACATTGTCGAAACCAGCTTTGATGTCCAAGAAGAGGGAGGAAACTTTTCTGCGGGACCTCTGCAGCGTGCGGACGGAGTGAACCATGGCAGTGCAGGCATCGAAGGAGGAGAGAGTTGGGAGGGAGCCACACTGGTTGGTGGATAGGAGCCCTTGAAAACGGGCGACGGCAGAGAGGCGGGAGGCAACGATCCTCTCGAGCATTTTGGAGACGGTTTCAAGAAGAACAATAAAGCGGAAAGAAGCTGGGGAGTCGTAGGAGGCCTTTCCTGGCTTGTTGAGGACTACGCCATGTGCCCGTTTGAGGCAGGCGGGATGTTGACCATATATGAGGAGCGGGGCCAGGAGAGAGGTTACAATGTGCGGGCAGGCTTTGTGAAGGGCCTTCCACACAGAGTAGGGTATAGCATCTGGACCAGGCGCAGAGGACGGGGAGCATTTGGAGAGGGCAGCGGCAACCTCCTCCGCCTTGCATAAGGTAGAGGTTTTTTTTTCTCTTTTTTTTTTTTTTATATCATGTATTCATTGTTAAGGTACAAGAACTCGCATGCAGCGCTAGCTATGGCGTAAAGAAAACCTTAATCCCAAAAACCATATAACAAAATAAAACCTCAAAACATCTTCACCAAACTGATTCAAGTACTCGACACGGTACCAACATACGGAATTTCACAAAAAGTAAAATCAAACTAACAAAAGGTTAATAACAAAAATCATAACCCCTAAATTCAAACAAAAAACCAATCTTTTAAGTCAAGTGGGACGTAAAGGAGATGACTCGAAAAAGCCTGTAGCAACTGGGGACGAAGGAAAGACCATTGAAGCCGGGGACGACAGGACATACGAGGCCATTGTGGGAGGAAAATTTGTGCACGTCTCATTGATATAAGAGGCGAGCCCTAGGAGGTGGTGAGCGGAGGACCAAAGTGGGGCATCGGCCTCAACGGAAAGCACGCCCTGGAGGTGGCGGGCTCGAGGGTTAGCTTTGGGTTCGCAGCGAAGGACGGCGTGGCTGAAAGTCTCATTCTCCCCACCACAAAGGGGACAGAGGGGGGAGAGATCCGGTTGGGACCAGGTGGGGTGGGCGGCCAGATAGCTCTTGTGAGCCCGCATTTGATGAATTCCACCAGCCATGAACTTGCCTAGGCCCATGAAAGGATGGGGAGTCGTGGAGAGAGGAAAGGAATAGTAGTCCGGTGGCGGCGTGGTGGATTTCCACGAATCTAACATCATGGCCCGGGCCCGTCGTTGGAGAATGGAGTAAGAAGCCCGCATGAGGGGCTCTGGGGGGAGAGACGGAAGATCCGGTAGGAGCGCTGAGCCCAGCAGGGGGAGAGGCGAGGAGCCGTCCATGAGGGGAAGGACTAGGTGAGCAAGTGCGTCGACTGGCAAGTGAGTTCGGACAGGGGGTTTGCGCTCGGGGGTAGACCAGAGGAGGGGCCTGACATTGGGGTCGAGGCCCACACAGAGAGCCCTTAGATTCTCTGCGCATCAATCTGGGAGGGCCGAGGGGAAGGACGAGTCGAGGCGGGCAGCCGCCGGGTTGATGGTAGGAGGAGAGCAACAGAGGCGAAGGGCGGCCATCCGGCGTTTATGGGCTAGGAGAACTGAAAGGGGGGGAAGCGCAGCTTCCGCAGCTAAAATGGTGGTGGGAGTGGCCCTGAAACAGTTTGTGACCCATCTCTGGACGTGATGCCAGTGGATGTGTTAGGCACAGGGCTCTCCGGTACATTATTAGGGGCAAGTTACCCTACCTTGCGCAAATAGCTCCTTTGGAAAAAGGCAACTCACCCCCCTCCGGCCCCGACGTTGGCCCGCTAGGTCAACACTGGTCGCTGCGGGAGTTGTGTCCCCTCACCAAAACCCACAGTCAAGATGACCTACCTTGCAACACCGAATACGTCGCGGCCGTCCGTCCGACCGGTTCCTGTTCGCAGGATATATGAGAGGTGGTCTTCCTCTACCATATGCAACACGCTCCGCGCCCTCTATTTTCCTGACCAAAGCTTTTACAACACCATAGTTTCTAGTGCACGATCCCCACCCTCACCCTTTTTTTCTATTCACGACGGGCTTCACGCCCCTTCCCACCAGCCATGGAGCCCCTCGGGCCCCCCATCTCGCTCTTTCAGCCCCATACTGGGCCCTCCTCGGTCACTCCCTCTACCTCTGAGATCTCTTCTGAAGCCCGTTTTTTGGCCTCGCTCTTTGCTCGAACCCGTTCCCTCATCAGCTTCACCCCTGAGCAACTGCCCGCCCTGACCCCCAGGAATGCGACAGCCTCTCGGTCGGCGAGAGCTCCCTCCTCCCTCTGCTGTGTGCCTCTCTTCACGCAGTTAACTCACTCGGCTCCCAATTGGAGGAGCTCCGCTCATCAGTCCATGACCTGCAATCACAGGTCGCTAACTCCTCCCCAAGTGAGCAACTCCGCGAAGTCCGGGACGCCATCCGGGACCTTTCGCATAGGATGGTCTCACCTCCAGCTAGTGGCGCCCCTCAGAAAGGGGGTCGGCCCCCCCCCCCAGCTCCTTCTTCCTCCCACCCCGGTCCCTCTGGCCCCTCATCCTCCTTACCCCCTTCCACCAGGCCTGCCCCCCCCCTCCTCATGCCCCCCCCAGGCAAAATCATACGCTCAAGTCATTCATGGTGGCACCTCTGAGTTCAACGCTGCGGTTAGAGCCAATAAGGCCAAATCCAAAGCGAAAGGCAAGAACTCCCCCCCTGGCACTTCTGCTAACAAAGTCGCGGCGGCCGCACAGGACGCCTCCCCAAAGGGTCCTGCCCCTCTTCCCAGTGCTGCCAGAAGGTTCTTCGCCCCTCGTTCGACCCATTGCCCCCACCCCCAGGAATCCTCCATACGCGTTCGTTTCCCCGACATTGCTGCCTCCGTTATACGCGAGGCAGGCTCCGATCTACCAAAGTCATTCAGGGTCTCGGTTAGTCCGAAGGGCGCCGTCTCCCTTACAGTGGCTGACCCCCTCGTCCCTGCTTCCTGCTACGCCCCCTTCTTTGATGCCTTTGCCGCTAGGCTCAACCAATCCTTCCCGGTCAATAACAACCCTTGGGAACACTTTCGCTACGCCCCCACTGATGTCCAGTTTGCCATCCATGGTATTCCCATGGACGCTCACCCTGACACGGATGAGGAGCTTCACCCGCTGCTACGCGCTGGCGTTGACAACGCCAAGAACCTGATCATCACCCGCTCCCGTTTCCTCAATGCTGACCGTGAATCTAGGACTAACGGTAAAAAAGCCTTCTCTGTGGTCGTCCACGTCCCAGCGGACCTGGCATGGCGCATGACCGATCCTCCCCGCATCCTCCTCTTTGGCGACAATCGCGAAGTCAAGAGGGCCTATTCCTCAAACGCCCAATCCCAGTGTTTCAACTGCTGGAGGTTTGGGCATCTTAAACCTCTGTGCAAGGAATCCACCGTCTGCCAGCTCTGTGGTGGTCCTCACTCCAAAGCCGATCACCGTTGTTCCAACCCCACCTGCCCCAAAGAAGGCAACCTTCGCCCCATCCTCGGCTGCTGCATTGCCTCCCCAGCCAGATGCCCTAACTGCCTCGGCCCTCACTCCGCAAGGGACAGAGAATGTCCCGAACGCCCCCCTCCTAACCCCGTCCCGATAGGTCCTCCTGGCGACTCTGATGCCATGGACACCTCTGATACGGCCCCCCCTCCCCCCCCTCAGGACCCAGTGTTTAGCACACCCCAACCTAGACCCATCCCGTCCAGCTCCGACCCCCTCGTCACTCCAAAGCCGATGCCCTCCTTTTCGTCCTACCGTCCTCCCTCAAGGTCTGACCGTCCGCTCCCCGATGTGGACCCCAGCCCCTCCCCTGCCCCCAGAGACTCTCGGCCTCGCGCCGGTAGATGTCTAACACACCCTCCGAAACCCTGAGGGGGCCGGTCCCTCTCCGCTCGCTTCATCTCGTTCAACACAACTGCTTAGGGAGCTGGAATGTGTTTCTTTCTTTGTTTAATTCCTTTGCTGAGTGCCCCAACTACCCGGCCATTGTTGCCCTACAAGATCCCCCCTTCTGGAAGGGTCGCCTTCCGTCTTTTCAAGGTTTTGATAGTTACTTTCCTTCCTCCACATCCCCCAAACCCAAAGTTGCGTTTTATGTTTCTTTGGCTTTCCAGAAAGAAGTCTCGGTCCTCCCTAGCTCTGCGGATAGGGCCGATGTGTTCTCACTTGATGTGTTTGCTAAGGACTTGTTTGGTGTTGGTTTTCCTTCCTTTCGTATTTTGAACTTGTATAGCCTCCCGGGCAAGAGGAGGGGGGATGTGTCTGTGTCCCCCTCCGTTGCTTTCCCTTCTTCCCCGCTCCCCCTTCTTGTGGTGGGAGATTTTAACCTACATCATCCCCTTGCCGACCCCTCCCGTAGCCATTCCGCGCACGAGCTGGCTGGTCCTTTCCCTTCTTCCAGAGAGCCTCCGAACAAGGCTTCTCCTTTTTAAATACTCCGGGCGTGTTCACGAGGTTTCCCCTTGGTGGCTCCGCCAGACCCTCTGTTATTGATTTTGCTTTTTCTTCTTCTTTATTGCATCCCTTTGTTCAAAGCTGGGATACCTCTTTACCCTCCACTGGTTCAGATCACGTTCCTATTTCTATTTTATTACAGCATCCCATACTGCACCCCCCCCTCCTTCCCCCAACTGGCTGCTGACGATTGGGCGTCCCTCACTCCCCTCTTGGAGGCCCTTGTCCTCCCCCCCCCTCCGGTTAACCCTCCCCGGTCTGCTCTCGAGGCCTGGTTCGACTGTGCCCTTCGCTCGGTCACCTCGCTCCTGATCAGCCACACCCCGCTCTCTCGACCCTCCAGTAGATCCAAACCATGGTGGTCTCCGCTACTCTCAATCCTCCGCCGCGAATATCACTCCGCGTCTCGAAAAGCAAGGGCCTCCCTCTCCACTCAGGATAGGATGACTGCAAAGCTCTCCAAAAACGGGTATTTCAGGGCGATCAAAAACGCTAAAAGCTCCCACTGGAGATCCCTTCTTGCCGAAGCCACCCCACGCTCCATATGGACAGTTAAGAAATTCTCACTGGGCCGTCCCGTCTCACGCTTTCCATCCTTCCCCGACGCTATGACTCCGTCGGACATCAACGACTCGCTTCTCGGCACATTTCTTTCCGGCTCGCCCCACGCCCTCCCTCCCCGCCAACCTCTCAGCCTTCGGCGACACCCCGACCCTCACAGCAGAAGAGGTTGCCGCTGCTCTCTCCAAGTGCTCTCCGTCCTCCGCTCCTGGGCCAGATACTATTCCCTACTCCGTGTGGAAGGCCCTTCACAAAGCCTGCCCGCACATCCTTACCTCTCTCCTGGCCCCGCTTCTGCTATATGGGCACCACCCCGCCTCCCTCAAGCGGGCACATGGTGTAGTCCTCGACAAGCCAGGCAAGGCCTCCTACGACTCCCCCACTTCTTTTCGCATCATTGTTCTTCTTGAAACTGTTTCCAAAATCCTCGAGAGGATCGTTGCCTCCCGTCTTTCCGCCGTCGCCCGTTTTCAAGGGCTCTTGTCCACCAATCAGTGTGGCTCCCTCCCAACCCTCTCCTCCTTCGATGCCTGCACGGCTATGGTTGACTCCGTCCGCACCCTGCAGAGGTCCCGCAGAAAAGTTTCCTCCCTTTTTTTGGATATCAAAGGTGGTTTTGACAATGTCGATGCCGTTATTCTCTGCTCCCTTCTTCGTAGGAAGATGGTCAACCGTTATTTAATTTCCTGGGTGTTTTCCTTTTTAACTGACAGAAGGTGTTGTTTGTTGTTTCAGGGTTCCCTAAGATTTTTTCTTCTGTTACCGTCGGTACTCCTCAAGGGTCCCCGATTTCTCCATTGTTATTTGTTATTTATGTTTCTTGTTTACATGTGACAGTCCCCAGAGGGGTTATTTTGTCCTATGTTGATGATTTTTCTATTACTGTTGCTTCTTCTTCATACCGTACCAACGTTAGGCTGCTTCAAAGGACCTTCGGTGTCATGAAGGCCAAGGCCACAGCTGTCAAGGTTGGGTTCTCCATTCCCAAGACGGAACTCATTCACTGGCGTACCCCTCATCAGAGGGACCTCCCGAGTGACCCAAGACCCCCTCCCATTGCCCTGGACGGTCAGGTTTTTTTCCCCGCTGCTCAGCTCCGTTGGCTGGGCTACTGGTTTCTCCCCAATGTTTCGACCACCGCTCATTTCTCTCGCCGCCTCGCCCTTTCTCAAGCTGCCTTCGCGGCCGTTAGGAGAATGTCGGGCCCGGGCTCCGGGGTCTCTCCGCATCTCTGTCATAAATTGGCATACTCGCTAATCTTCCCCATTCTCTCCTACGGGGCCGACCTCTTCGTTCCAACCAAAGGGCTGCTCCACAGAATGAACACCCACTGGCACCACGTCCAGAGATGGGTCACAAACTGTTTCAGGGCCACACCTACCACCATCCTTGCTGCGGAAGCTGCTCTCCCTCCCCTCTCGGTTCTCCTCGCGCACAAACGCCGCATGGCGGCCCTTCGACTCTGCTGCTCCCCCCCCACTATCAACCCCGCGGCTGCCCGCCTCCACTCGTCCTTCCCTTCGGCCCTTCCCGATCGGTGTGCTGAGAACCTAAGGGCTCTCTGCTCTGGCCTTGACCCTAATGTCAGGCCCCTCCTTTGGTCCACCCCCGAAAGAAAACCCCCTGTCAGAACGCACCTTCCGGTCGACGCTCTCGCCACCTCGTCCTTCCCCTTATCGAGGGGGTCTCCCCACTCCCCCTTCTGGGCTCGTCCTTGCTGCCGGACCTCCCATCTCTCCCCCCGGAATCCCTGATGAGGGCCTCATACACCGTACTCCAACGCAGGGCCCGTGCCATGATGATACAGTCGTGGAAGGAGGTCGCCCCGCCACCGCCCTACTATGTTTTCCCTCTCGGCACAACTCCACACCCTTTCATGGGCTTAGGAAAGTTCATGGCTGGTCGAATTCACCAAATGAGGGCCCAGAAGAGCTACCTGGCCGCCCACCCCTCCTGGTCACAACCTGATCTCTCGCCCCTCTGCCCCCTCTGTGGGGAGGAGGATGAGACTTTCAGCCACGCCGTCCTTCGCTGCGAAGCCAAAGCCGAACCAGAGCCCGCCACCTCCAAGGCGTGCCCTCCGTAGGGGCTGACTCCCCACTTTGGTCCTCCGCCCACCTCCTTCTAGGGCTCGCCTCCTACATCGATGAGACGTGCACCAATTTTCCTCCCACAATGGCTACCTTTGTGATGTCGTCACCGGTTTCTATGGTTTTTCCTTCCTCCCCGGCTGCTAGGGGTTTTTTCGAGTCATCTCCTTTGCGTCCTACGTGACTTAAAATGTTAGGTTTTATGTTAAGGTTACTTTTGTTTTAGGATTTTTCGTGTTGAGCTTGGGTTTGTTTGATTTTTCGTGCTGTTGAATTCCGTATGTTGGTATCGTGTCGAGTACTTGACACAGCTTGGGGATGTTTGTTTGAGTTTTTATTTTGTTATTGGTTTTGGGATTAAGGTTTTCTTTACGCCATAGCTAGCGCTGCATGCGAGTTCTTGTACCTTAACAATGAATACATGATATAAAAAAAAAAAAAAAAAGAAAAAAACCTCTACCATATGCAAGTGGAAGCATCCGAATCGGACGACGTCGCATAAAGTTACAAACCCTCGAAGATAGTGGATCGAAGAGTGGTCGTTAAGTAACGGGACGAAAACTGCGTGAAAGTTAGACGCTTCAGTCTGGAAAGTCGCCCAGTACTAGAAGGATAGTCTATACCCAGGAAGGGGGTCGGGGAACCCCCAAAGGACCTGTCAGCATAAGACCGATAACTATGTTCGTAACCATTGGTTCGATTTATAGTCAAGAGTCGTATAATGCCGGTAGACGAAACCGCAAGACGCATATGCAGTCTGGTTTCCGACGGAGCTGACACCAGAAGATTGGCCATCTTCGGTTCAGCGGGTAGTCTCTCTACGTTGACAAACGTGGGTGATTATTCGTAACTTGATTCGCTTCGGATAAAAGATCGTACGAACACTACGAGAGGTGTCCACACCATCGTAGAATAAAAGTTCTCACGTGTCTACAAGTCGCGTATGGGTGCAGAGGTTTTCAGGGTCAGAGGGGGTTCGCACTTCGATTGAAGTCGGTGAAAAGAGTAAGAGGTACTTAGTTATATAGAAAGATTATGTAGCCCGTGAACACCCAGACGCGGAATATAAATATCGAGGTGTCTTCGCAGCTTATACAAAACAACAAGCAACGGAGAAGAGACCTTAACAATATATACACGTTACTACTTTAAATTTCTTATCGCACGATTACTTTTATCTTAAACACACTCGTCTCCCTTGACGATATTCTCCAAAACACTTGTTTAGCGATTAGGGCCATAGCGTAATAACACTCTTCCATTACGCTACCCCCATAACAGATATCTCAATTTTGTACTGTCTTTGATCTTCTGAGGCTGAAGATTTTTGGGCGGAAAGAGCTGAGCAGTAGAGAGTAGTTTCACTCATCCGGCTTGGTAACGTAGAGAATACCAATATACCATTCTGGGGGTAGCGTAATCGGAGAGAGTTATTACGCAATGGTCTTAATTGCTGAATAAGTGCTTGGAGAATATCGTCTAGGGAGACCAATGTATTATGATAAAAGTAATCGTGCGATAAGAATTTAAAGTAGTAACATGTATATATTGTTAAGGTCTCTTCTCCATTGCTTGTTGTTTGTATAAGCTGCGAAGACACCTCGATATTTATATTCCGCGTCTGGGTGTTCGCGGGCTACATAATCTTTCTATATAACTAAGTATCTCTTACTCTTCTTTCCGACTTCAACAGAAGTGCGAACCCTTTCTGACCCTGAAAACCTCTGCAGTCATACGTGACTTGTAGACACGTAAGAACTTTTATTCTACGATGGTGTGGACACCTCTCGTAGTGTTCCTACGATCTTTTATCCGGAGCGAATCAAGTTACGAATAATCACCCACATTTGCTAATGCTGAGAGACTACCCGCTGAACCGAAGATGGCCAGTCTTCTTTTGTCAGCTCCGTTAGAAACCAGAGTGCATATGCGTCTTGCGGTTTCGTCTACCGGCATTATACGACTCTTGACTATTAATCGAACCAATGGTTACGAACATCGTTATCGGTCTTATGCTCACAGGTCCTTTGGGGGTTCCCTGACCCCCTTCCTGGGTATAGACTATTCTTCTAGTACTGGGCGACTTTCCAGACTGAAGTGTCTAACTTTCCATGTAGTTTTCGTCCCGTTACCTAATGACCACTCTTTGATCGAACATCTTCGTGGGCTTGTAACTTTATGCGCAGTCGTCCGATTCCAGTGCTTCCACCTGCATAAGGTAGAGGTTTTTTTTCTTTTTTTTTTTTCTCTTTTTTTTTTTTATATCATGTATTCATTGTTAAGGTACAAGAACTCGCATGCACCGCTAGCTATGGCGTAAAGAAAACCTTAATCCCAAAAACCAATAACAAAATAAACTCTCGAACAAAACTTCCCCAAACTGTGTCAATTACTCGACACGATACCATCATACGGAATTCAACAGCAAGTAAAATCAAACCACTACAAGCTTAACAAGAAAAACCATAAAACATAAATAAACAAAATAAACCAAATGAATCTACCTCAAATGGGACGTAGAGGAGATGAAAAGAAAAGCCCTGTGACTCCAGGGGGTGAGGGAAAAACCATTGAAACGGGGGAAGACATCTCGTAGGTAGCCATACTGGGTGGAAAGTTGGTGCACGTCTCGTTTATGAATGAGGCGAGGCCTAGGAGGAGTTGGGCGGAGGACCCAAGTGGGGCGTCAGCCTCTACCGAGAGCACACCTTGGAGGTGGTGGGCCCTAGGGACGGCTTTGCCTTCGCAGCGGAGGACGGCGTGACTGAAAGTCTCGTTCTCTTCTCATGCATAAGGTAGAGGAAGACCTCCTCTCACATATCCTGCGAACAGGAACCGGTCGGACGGACTGCCGCAACGTATTCGGTGTTACAAGATGGGTTATCTTGACTGTGGGTTTTGGTGAGGGGACACAACTCCCGCGGCGACCAGTGTTGATCTAGTGGTCCAACGTCGGGGCCGGAGGGGGGTGAGTTGTATTTTTCCAAAGTAGATTTTTGCGCAAGGTAGGGTAACTTGTCCCTAATAATGTACCGGGGAGCCCAGTGCCTAATAACACCATCCTGGCGGCTGAGGCTGCCCTCCCCCCTCTCTCCGTCCTCCTGGAACACAAACGCCGTATGGCAGCGCTACGCCTGTGCTGCTCCCCCCCAACTATCAACCCTGCAGCGGCACGCCTTCCTCCTACCTTCCCCTCCGCCCTCCTGGCTAGGCAAACTGAAGGACTGAGGACCCTCTGTGTAGGCCTCGACCTCAATGTTAGGCCACTTCTCTTGTCTACCCCTCAATGAAAGCCCGCGGTCAGAACCCACCTGCCAGTCGACGCCCTGGCTCACCTTACTCTCCCCCTGATAGAAGGTCTCCCTCAACTTCCCCTACTGTGGGCCTCTTTACTTCAGGACCTGCCGGACCTCCCCTGTCAAGCGCTTATGATGGCTTCCTACCGCACCCTTCAGCGCAAGGCGCGAGATCTGATGCTAGCTTCTTGGAAGGCCATTTCTCCCCTTCCGCCATTATTCTCGTTCCCCCTCAGATTAACACCCCACCACTTCATGGGTCTCGGCAAGTTCATGGCTGGGCGAGTTCATCAAATGCGGGCCCAGAAAAGTTACCTGGCTGCCCACCCCTCCTGGTCCCAGCCTGATCTCTCCCCCCTCTGTCCCTTATGTGGCGAGGAAGATGAGACTTTCAGCCATGCCGTCCTACGCTGCCCTGCCAAAGTCACCAAGAGAACATGCCACCTCCAAGGTGTGCTCTCTTTTGGGGAAGACTCCCCGCTTTGGTCCTCGGCCCCTCTCCTGCTAGGCCTCCCCTCATACATCGATGAGACGTGCACCAATTTCCCTCTCACCATGGCTTCCTATGAGCTGTCATCTCCAATCTCAATGGTTTTTCCCTCATCCCCGGCTGCTAGGGGTTTATTTGAGTCGTCTCCTGTACGCCCTATTTGAGTTAAGGCGGTTGGGTTTTGTTTCTTTTACATGTGATTAGTGATTGTTCTTAAAAGTGTTAGTGATTTTTCATTTTAAGCTTGCGTGAAGTTTTGATTTTACACCTGGTTGAAGACAGTATGTGGGTATCGTCTCAAGTACTTGACACAGTTTGGGGATGATAGTGTTGAGAGTTTATTTTATTATTTTGTTTTGGGATTAACGTTTTCCTTACGCCATAGCTAGCGCTGCATGCGAGTTCTTGTACCTTAACAATGAATACCTGATATAAAAAAAAAAAAAAGAAAAAACTGCTACCTTATGCAATCCTCCTGTCAGAACTCACCTCCCAATTGATGCACTCGCCCACCTTGTTCTTCCCCTCATGGAAGGCTCCTCGCCTCTCCCTCTGTTGGGTTCGGCCCTTTTGCCGGACCTTCCGGTCCTCCCTCCGGAAGCCCTCATGCGGGCTTCCTATCGTATTCTTCCGCAGAAGGCCCATACCATGATGATAGAGTCGTGGAAAGCCTTGTCCCCACCTCCGTGATATTATGCTTTTTCACTCACCACGACACCCCACCCGTTCATGGGACTTGGCAGGTTCATGGCTGGTCGGATTCACCAAATGCGAGCCCAGAAAAGCTATCTGGCAGCTCATCCCTCCTGGTCCCAACCTGATCTCTCCCCACTCTGCCCCCTTTGTGGCGAAGAGAACGAGACTTCCAGCCATGCAGTCCTTCGCTGCGAAGCCAAAGCTATACCTAGAGCCCACCACCTCTAAGGCGTGCTCTCTGTCGGGGCGGACTCCCCACTTTGGTACTCCGCCCAACTCCTGCTAGGGCTCGCCTCCTACATCAATGAGGCGTGCACCAATTTTCCTCCTACCATGGCTACCTAGGAGGTATCGTCTCCTGTTTCTATGGTTTTTCCGTCATCCCAGGCTGCTAGGGGTTATTTCGAGTCATCACCGCTGCGTCCGACATGATATAACTTTTGGTTTTATTGCGTTTGTAGTTTGTTTTATGATTTTTCTTGTTTACCTGTAAAGGTTTTGATTTTACTTGCTGTAAATTCCGTATGATTGGTAGGGTGTCGAGTACTTGACACAGATTGGAGATGATCATTTGAGTTTTTATTTTGTTGTTTTGGGTTGGGATTAAGGTTTTCTTTACACCATAGCTAGCGCTGCATGCGAGTTCTTGTACCTTAACAATGAATACATGAGATAAAAAAAAAAAAAAAAAAAGGAAAAAAAAAAAAACCGCGACCTTATGCACACGAACCATCTCCTCTACTACGAACCATCTCCTCTAGTACGAACTATCTCCTCTACACCTCCGGCGATTGAAATCTCAACACTATGAGAAATCATTGTCACTTTTTACTACCCGCACTCTGAGTGAGCTGCACCCCCCCCCTATGATAGATTCGAACTTGGGCACCCGGTTTCTTAGGTCCCGTCCCATCCTCCTCTCTGCTTTTGTTTCGGGTTCTCGCTTAACATTTGCACGGTCGGCAACACCCTCGCATCCATGTTACAGACGGCTGGGATCACGGTTCGCAGTAAGAGAAAACTTTTCACCAGGCTATGGTCGATTTCTCTGCTCTTTTCGATTACGTTTCGCTCGAGGCTGCCTAGTCAGACACGCACACGTTTCCGATAGTTCCTACGATACTTGGGTCTACCCCTCCTTCTCTCCTCCTGGTCTCGTTCGGTTGCTCAGTTACAGCTACACTTCCCCTCTTTGGCTGGTAGCCTACTACCACCCGGCCTTGTGCCCCCCGTGGCTGTCCACGCTCGCAGCCTCGGGAACACTCTATCGTGGTATTGCACTGCCTCCTCGGTCGATGTCAACGCCTTGGGCTTAGAGTAATGTCGGCCGTCGACCTTTGTTTAAGGTCATCTGAAGCCGCCCCTAGTCAGATGTTTCCATACTTTGTTAGGTTTTCGCTTAGTGGAGTTTCTGTCTTTCCCGAGTCTTTGGGTTTTTCTTTTGTTAAACTTTCGTTTGTTCATGGGAGCTTTCTGAAGGGTTTGCTGGGTCTTCCTGCTTGCTCGCTAGGAGTATTTGCTAGTTCTTTTGGGTGAGATGTGCAGTTGGGCCTATACCATAGGGTCTTGGGGGCTTGGCTTTATTCCCATGAGGGAAGAGATGCGTAGGTTTTTCTGGGCCATAGCTAGCGCGGCATATCTGGTTTTTCCTAGTAGTTGTACGAATAAAATGCAAAACTGATATAATATAAAAAAAAAGAAAAAAAAGAAAAAGAAAAAAAAAGAAACCGCTACCTTATGTACACGAAGCATCTCCTCTACACCTGCGGCGATTGAAATCTCAACACTATGAGAAATCATCGTCTGTTTTGGTGTCCCTCTCCCCTCCTCTGATGGCCTTGGGTGCCTAGGAGAGTGATGCTCCACCACCTCCTTCCGCCCTCTGATTCCCTTCTGAAGGCTTAGGTTTTTGGGTGCCTTCTCTATGGGGTTTCATGCTCTTCCCCCTCTTTCTCCGCACTTGTTTTGCTGCCCTCGCTTAGCATTTGCACGGTCGGCAACCCCTTCGCCTCGTCTTAAGCATAGCGCAGCTTCGGGTTATTGGTGAAGTAGTGGCCCAGGTGGCTCTGCTCTCTGGTATTGTATTATCTCCTGAGCGCTAGGGCCAGTACGGTCGCATTGTTGAAAAACTGTGATCCCTTGGTGGTCCTTTGGTTCGTACTTTTCGGTGTTGGGTCTACCCCTCCTTCCTCGCCTCCCGGTTTTCGTCCTGTTACTCGGTTACAGCTACAGTACGATCTTTGGCTGGCACCCTACTCCTGTTCTCTCTTCCCTCTGTGCCCTTATGATGGTCTTGACTTTGGCTTGTTCCTAGGGGATTTCAGCCTTCCGCCACTGGCCCTTCCCCTCAGGGGGCAAGGCTATGCAACTCTTCTGGTCCGGGTTCCGGTGACCGCCGGGTCTCGCTCCTGGCGCCACACGTCTCCGCCGCGCTGGCTTAGTTATATGGATCTCCCTCTGGTCCTCGCCTCGACTCTCCGGCTGGGCTTTATGCCTCAGTCATTACGGCCCTTATGTATGCTCGACTGGGTTGGTTCATCCGTCCTTTTTGTCAATGGGTTGGGATTTCTAGACGGGCTTGCAGTTTTCTTTATTTGGTTCATAGGTTTCTCACTGTTGCTTTAGGGCTTTTCTTTGGGGTTGACGTCTGTGGAGGTTGTTGGTTCGATGTTTTCAGGCCTTTTGGTTCTCCTGTAGTTGTTACAAGTAGTACCGGGCTTTCGCTTTCTACTACTACTCAAAGTAGCTTACGTTAGTCGGGCAGGGTCAGATGGGTTTAGTGGGGGGATGAGGGATGGACTGTAGTTGGAGGTTTTTGGTCTACATCGGCATTGAGCTGGAAGCGACTTTGTACCTAGATAGCTGCCGGCTTAGCAAACAAATACAAACTGGAGATAAAAAAAAAAAAGAAAAAAAAAAAGAAACTGCTGCCTTATGCAAGTGGAAGCATCCGAATCGGACGACATCGCATAAAGTTACAACCCCTCGAAGATATTGCATAGAAGAGTGGTTATTAAGTAACGGGACGAAAACTGCGTGAAAGTTAGACACTTCAGTCTGGATAGTCGCCAAGTACTAGAAGAACAGTCTATACCCAGGAAGGGGGTCAGGGAACCCCTAAAGGACCTGTTAGCATAGGGCCGATAACTATAATCGTAGCCATTGGCTCGATTCATAGTCAAGAGTCAGATCATGCCGGTAGATGAAACCATAAGATGCATATGCAGTCTGGTTTCCGACGGAGTTAACAAAAGAAGACTGGCTATCTTTGGTTCCGCGGGTAGTCTCTCTGAGTTAGCAAACGTGGGTGACTGTTCGTAATCTAATTCGCTTCGGATAAAAGATGGTACGAACACTACGAGAGGTGTCCACACCATTGTAGAAGAAAAGTTCTTCCGTGTCTACAAGTCGCGTATGGGTGCAGAGGCTTTCAGGGTCAGAAAGGGTTCGCACTTCTGTCGAAGTCGGAGAGAAGAGTAAGAGATACTTAGTTACATAGAAAGATTATGTAGCCCCCGAACACCCAGACGCGGAATATAAATATCGAGGTGTCTTCGCAGCTTATACAGACAACAAGCAACGGAGAAGAGACCTTAACAATATATACACGTTATTACTTCAAACTTTTATCGCACGATTACTTTATTGTAAAACCATTTGTCTCCCTAGGCGAATATCTCCAAACACCTAAAAGCGATTAGGGCCTTAGCGTAATAACATTCTTCGATTACGCTACCCCCAGAACACTAACTCCTTTAATTCGTATGCTGACATCGGGTAGACCGGTCCCCATGGCAGTGTGGCTCCTCCTTTTAAGTCGATAGGATGATCAAAAGTTCCTCTGGGTGCCAACATCTCCTGTTTTTCCTCTTCAAATAGCTCTTTGTATTGCCGATATGGTTTTGGCAGACTTTCAATCTTTACTTGATCCTTTAAGGTCCTCCCGATTCTCCCAAATACTCGGGCTTCTTCATCAAATGCCACTGTCTCATCCCACTCGAACATATCTGCTATTCCTTCATCCTGAACATGGGTGAGGCATTTTGGACTGTCAAAACTCCATTGGCTTGGGGCTTGAATATTCCAGATGGGGTGTTCCTGATGCCACCATCCAAATGGTATGATCATGTCATAGTTTCGTGCATCTGCTATCTCGCAGGAAACCTCGGTCGTGTGTCCGTTACTTCCAATTTCTAACTTTATTGGATGAAAGAAATATTTTCCTCCTTTAGAGAAAATTTCGCCGATGAAGGCCGTGATCTGTAAGGGATTGTCCCTTATTTCATAGGGTATTCTGAGGGTTCATGCGGTGTTTTGATTTAATAGCAAGATGTTTGATCCTGAGTCTAACAAGACTCGTATCTTATGGCGTTGTTCGTTTAGTTGTATGAAGGCATTGCCTTCAGGGCAATCGTAATGTTTTGGGGTTGGTTTTACTCGCTTAGGGGTTGGACTCCCATCTTTGATAAATCTTTTCATGATAACTAGAGTAATTTTATTGGTAACTAGAGTGGTTTGTTACCATGCCCGCACAGTTTCGGCTCTTGAAGCCTCCTCAGACAAACTTGTTTAAGAGTAACTATGCTAAACTATCCTATGTACATGCTTGTCGCCTGCACAAATACTTTTTGAAAATCTAAATAATTTTGCTAATATTGGGATTTGAATGCAAGACCTTCGGCTAACCGCCAAGTTAAAACCAATTAGGATGTCTCTCAGCAAGTATTTAGCAATGTAAACAAACTTGTTTCTTGGATCTGACAGCCCACTACTAGTGGGCTTTACCTCCGGCCAAGGAGTTCCCATCCAAAGGGGTGGTTCGCTTCATCCGGGTACTTCTCTAGGAGCTGTTGCCACTAGGGTGCGCCTCCCTGTATGGTGGACTTATGTCCTGTGTGTTTCCATACCAGTTTCGGCAAGGAGTCCACCGTACCTCCTCCTGTCCTGCAGCCGGAGCCCATTGGACCTCATGTGACAGGAACTGGTCCTGACAGACGTACATGCCAACTCTGAGGGTTCCTTTGGGGTCGCACGCTCCAGCTGACAAGACCACTCAATATTCTGTCTTGTTATAGTGCATCCCTTAGCACTTGTATGGGTTTCTTCCCTCATGAGCGGCCCTATTTGCTTTGGCTTTTTATATCCTGCCTCCGGGAACTATTACGCAGCTGACTTGTGCCTGTGCCTATTACCCACTTGTCGACCGTATCCCGTAAGCGAAAATCCGTGCTTTTTCTTGCTAACTGTTATTGTCTCTTAAGGATTGATACTCTCTACGATCGTCCTTAGGGTCTCCTCTGCTGATTCTCGAATTCTCGCGGTTCGCTTGCTCGATATCGAATGAATTTGTCTTTCTGAATGTTCTCTTGTTTTGACTAAGTACCTTGACCTTCTTCTCGTAGTTTCTATTAACCCACTGGGCTCTAAGTCGGCACTCATCCCCATACGGAGGCTCGCTTTTTACAGTTTCCACTTCAAGTTCTATTTCAAGGACTTCTTCAGAGGTTTCGGTTCCAGAATTGATCGTCCCACTACCCACTTGCCGTCGCCAGTGATGCCCAACAGCTCTCATAGGTCATTGTCGTCGTCGTTAAAGGTCCATGTCAGGGGCCTTTGATGATCCTGTCGCGAGCTTTCTCCCCAGCTATCATCAGCCACGGCGGCCCCCTGAGGTCTGTTTGGACGCGATGGGTGGTTGAATCGTTGTGGAGATTTCTTCTTAAATTGGGGTTCTGACCGCCTGATTTTTACTGCGTTGACCTTAATTTCCTTCTAACAGTATTTCCAACCGTGGTTTGTCCATATACATCTTATGCATTGGCCCGCAGTTTTTCGTTCATCGATGGTAGATTGTTCGATTCCCCTATGAGCATCCACCCACACCCTATGCATAATTATTTACCTAGGGACCGCCT
This sequence comes from Tuber borchii, assembly GCA_003070745.1. NCBI lineage: Eukaryota > Fungi > Ascomycota > Pezizomycetes > Pezizales > Tuberaceae > Tuber > Tuber borchii. Next base: position 40,426 of record NESQ01000402.1, read on the forward strand.
TCTCTTTCTTCTCCTTCCTCTTTGCTGCTTGCCCATTCTGATACTCTGCTTTTTCTTTAGCCAAGTAGTGTCTCTTTGGTTTTTTCGTCATGACCTTTGCAGTGTCTTCGTCTCGCTTTCATTTCCCACTTGAGGCCGATCCCGAGCTGCTACCTTTTAGTCCTTGTCCTTCTTTGAAATCCGCTTCAGCTCGTATTGCTGTCCAAACAGCTTCTAACCACTCTGAGTCGAGGATGTATTCTTGTATCGACAATCGACGGAGTCCTTCAGTTGGGAAGTGATCTTCAATAATTTTTCTCCACGCGACTCTGGACATCTTAACATGAATGTTAAGGTTTTCCATCTCTATAAGGTACTGGTTTACGTCACCTTTTTATTTGATGTTTTCCATGGATGGGAGGGATTTTTCAGCTTGGTGTGTGGGACCAAAGTGTCGCTTGACTTGTTCATCGAAAACTTCCCATAGGTCATAACCTTGTTACTTGGTAGCTCCAAGTTCTCCAGTCATTCCTTTTCGGTAGGCTATGGTGAAGGGTGCAACTTGTTTCCCTTCCATTTTGCTAACTTGAAGAGCGTAGGTGATTCAGTCCGATTCTTTTTTCCATTGCCACTTGTTTTGTTTGAAATAGTCCCGACAGGCGATTAACCAAAGTTCCAAATTCTGGTGATCATGGTGTTTGTAAACAAAACGGGCTTGGGCCGGTCGACTTGATGTTTTTCCTAATGCTCTCCTCATTATTTTGGCGAGCTTTCGGATAGCATTCTAATCGACATCGTCTGAGTCTTCGTCGTCATCCGACTCATCACTATCATCTGATGAGCGACCTTCACCTCCATCTTCTTCAGTGGCGGGTCCTCCTTCTCTGCCTTCCCCGCCGTCTCCACCCTGTTGGTCTCCTCCTTCTCTGCCTGCCGGGCTTCCAGATACCCCTGGATCCCTCGGAGGTTACCGTCCTCCATTTCCTCCTCCTGCCGCCGGCGTTGTGGCAGGTGTAGGGTCTGACTCCTTCTATTTCCCTTTGACCTGTCTCGTCAAGCTTTGAAGCGTCTCTTGCATTTCGGCTAGCTGGGTAGCTTGTCGGCTTCATGCTCTTCTTTCCTCTTCAAGTTGTCAATCAAGGTTGCCAAGCTCCTGTCGGTGTTGAGCTTTTGCTTCTTCCAGGGCTCTGTCTAGCATCTGGTCTCGAGTAAACGAAGCTGAGCCCTCTCCTGGAATAGCACTTGCTAACTGGAAGCTGACATTTTCGTGGCAGGTTTGTCTTTCGTCCTGTGCTGTCAACCTTTCGTTTAAGGCTTGTTGGGCACTGATAGCCTGGCCTTTACCTAGTCCTATAAGGCTCTCGATTTTGGTGAATTCGGCCTCGACATATTGTTTCCCCTGAGCTGGTAGGTGTCGAACCTTCCAAAGCTCATGGGCCGCTTGTTGGGCTTCGGGGGTGAGGACATTGAAGGCTGGATGCTGGACATCTATGCTGTGGGCTAAGTTTGGAACGAAAATATTCAGGAGCTCGCTCACTTGAATTAAGCGGACTTCTCCTTCTGCGGTGGGGAGAGGATTTTTAGTCGATCCGAGAAGGCCTGTTTTGGACCTTTGTCTAGCCATGAATCCAGAACCGCTTCCAGGATGCTCAGAGGGCTGTCTGGAATGGTGTGGTTTGTCGGTGGTGTCCGTCACCGAAGGGCCGTCGGTCGAGACTAGCTCATCTTCGCTTATGTCCATAGGTTCGTCTCCACCTTGTCTTGGGTTAAGACAGGACATGATGTAGGATGAAGAAGGGGTCTGCTTATCTTTCCAGATTATACCACTGTCTTCTGATCTTAGCGGTCAGAGTCTTGTCCCACTAGACTTCGTAATCTACTTTTGTGGACAGTTCCCACACAAAATCGTATGCTTCCAGGTATTGGTAGAGGGTTTTTAGGTGTTCTGTGGTGACTATATTTGGTGGATCGGTCAACGACAGATATGTCTCGAAATAGGGTTCAGTGCTTGCTTCAGACTGCAAGACTTGTGTAATGGATGGTATAGGGATTGCTGGATGGGGTTTGATAATTGAGTTAAGAGCTATCTCAATTTTATTCTGTCTTTGATTTTCCGAGATTGAAGATCTGTGGGTGGATAAAGCTGAGCAGTAGAGAGTAATCTGGCTCATTCGTCTCGGTAACGTAGAGAAAAACAAAATACTGTTATGGGGGTAGCGTAATGGAAGAACGTTATTACGATAAGGCCCTAATCGCTTGTAGGCGTTTGGAGATAATCGTCTAGGGAGACGAATGGTTTTTTAAGATAAAGTAATCCTGCGATAAAAGTTTGAAGTATTAACGTGTATATATTGTTTAGGTCTCTTCTCCGTTGCTTGTTCCTTGTATAAGCCGCGAAGACACCTCAATATTTATATTCCGCGTCTGGGTGTTTGCAGGCTACATATTCTTCTCCTATAACTAAGTACCTCTTACTCTTTTCACCGACTTCAACAGAAGTGCGAACCCTTTCTGACCCTGAAACCTCTGCACCCATACGCGACTTGTAGACACGTAAGAACTTTTATTCTACGATGGTGTGGATACCTCTCGTTGTGTTCATACGATCTTTTATCCGAAGCGAATCAAGTTACCAATAATCACCCATGTTTGCTAACTCAGAGAGACTACCCGCTGAACCGATGATGGCCAGTCTTCTTTGGTCAGCTCCTTCGGAAACTAGACTGCATGTGCAACTTACGGTTTCGTCTACCGGCATTATACGACTCTTGACGATGAATAGAACCAATGGCTATGATTATAGTTATCGGTCTTATGCTAACAGGTCCTTTAGGGGTTCCCTGACCCCCTTCCTGGGTACAGACTCTTCATCTAGTACTGGGCGACTTTCCAGACTGAAGCGTCTAACTTTCACGCAGCTTTCGTCCCGTTACTTAATGACCACTCTTCGATCCAATCTCTTCGAGGGCTTGTAACTTTATGCGACGTCGTCCGATTCAGATGCTTCCACTTGCATCAGGTAAAGGGAGATACCCTCTCAGATATCCTGCGAACAGGAACCGCTCGGACAGACCGCTGCGAAGTATTCGGTGTAGCAAGATGGGTCATCTTGACTGTGGGTTTTGGTGAGGGGACAAAACTCCCTCGGCGATCAGTGTTGATCTAGTGGTCTAACGTCGGGGCCAGAGGGGAGTGAGTTGTATTTTTCCATAGGCGATTTTTGCGCAAGGTAGGGTAACTTGTCCCGGGTAATGTACCGGGGAGCTCTGTGGCTAAGAGTATTCACAGGATATATGAGAGGGTGTCTCCCTTTACTTACGCACACGAACCATCTCCTCTACACCTCCGGCGATTGAAATCTCAACACCATGAGAAATCATCATGGGTTTCAGTGTCCCTCTCCCATCTTCTGATGGCCTTCGTTGCCTAGGAGGGTGATGCTCCACTACCTCCTTCCTCCCTCTGATTCCCTTCTGATGGCTTAGGTATTTGGGTGCCTTCGTCTATGGGATTCATGCTCTTCCCCCTCTTTCTCCGCACTTGTTTTGCTGCCCTCGCTTAGCATTTGCACGGTCGGCAACCCCTTCGCCTCGTCTTAGCATCGCGCAGCTTCGGGTTATCGGTGATGTAGTGGCCCAGGTGGCTCTGCTCTCACGTATTGCACACTCTACTGAGCGCTACGGCCGGTACGGTCGCATTGTCGAAAAACTGTGATCCCTTGGTGGTCCTTTGCTTTGTACTTCTCGGTGTTGGGTCTACCCCTCCTTTCTCGCCTCCTGGTTTTCCTCCCATCGCTCAGTTACAGCTACACTACGATCGTTTGCTGGCACCCTACTGCTTTCCTCTCCTGGCTCTGTGCCCTGATGATGGTCTTGACTTCTGTCTTCTTCCTAAGGGATTTCAGCCTTTCGCCTCTGACCCTGCTCCTCAGGGGGCGGGGCCATGCATTTTTTCAGGTCTGGGTTCCGGTGACCACCGGGTTTCGCTCATTGCGCCACACGTCTCCACCGCGCTGGCTTAGTTGTGTGGATTTCCCTCTGGTCCTCACCTCGACTCTCCCGCTGGGCTTTATACCCTGGTCATTACGGCCCTTGTGTATGCTCGAGTGGGTTGGTTCATCCGCCCTTTTTGTTAATGGGGTTGGGATTTCTAGACGGTCTTGAAGTTTTCTTTGTTTGGCTCATAGGTTTCTCACTATCGCGTCGGGCCTTTTCTTTGGGGTTGGCGTGTGTGGAGGTTTTTTGGTTCAATGTTTTCAGGCCTTTTGTTTCTCCTGTAGTTTTTACCAGTAGTACCGGGCTTTCAATATCTACCTCTACCCAAAGTAGTTTAGGTTAGTTGGGTAGGGTCAGATGGTTTTAGTGGGGGGGATGGGGGATGGACTGTAGTTGGAGGTTTTTGGTCTACATCGGCATTGAGCTGGAAGCGACTTTGTACCTAGTTAGCTGCCGGTTTAGCAAACAAGTACAAACTGGAGATAAAAAAAAAAAGAAAAAGAAAAAAAAGAAAAAAAAAGAATCCATTTACTTACCCAGGTGGAAGCATCCGAATCGGACAATGTCGCATAAAGTTTCAAGCCCTCGAAGATAATTGATCAAAGAGTTGCCGTTAAGTAACTCGACGAACACTGCGTGAAAGTCAGATGGTTCAGTCTGGAAAGTCGCCCAGTACAAGAAGAATAGTCTATACCCAGGAAGGGGGTCGGGCAACCCCCAAAGGACCTGTTAGCACAATACCGATAACTATAATCGTAACTATTAGTTCGATTCATAGTCAAGAGTCTTATAATGCTGGTAGACCAAATCATAAGATACATACGCAGTCTGATTTCCGACTGAGCTGACAAAAGAAGATTGGCCATCTTCCCTCTAGTGCGTAGTCTCTCTGCGTCAGCAAACGTGGGTGATTATTCGTAACTTGATTCACGTCGGATAAAAGATCCTATGAACACCCTAAGGGGTGTCCACACCATTGTAGAACAAAAGTTTTTACGTGTCTACAAGTCGGGTATGGGAGCAGAGATTTTCAGGGTCAGGACGGGTTCACACTTCTATGGAAGTTGGTGAAAAGAGTTAAGATACTTAGTTATATGGAAAGAATATTTAGCCCGCAAACACCCAGATGCGGAATATAAATATCGAGGTGTCTTCGCAGCTTATCCAAACAACATGCAACCGAGCAGAGACCTTAACAATATATACACGTGACCACTTAAACTTTTTATCGCATGGTTACTTCTATCAAACATTCGTCTCCCTAGACGATACTCTCCAACCACTTATCTAAGCGATTCGGGCCATAGCATAATAACATTCTTCCATTATGCTACCCCCATAACATTTTCTGGCCTCGCTTTTCTCACGTACCCGTTCTCTCATCAGCTTCACTCCTGACCAGCTGCCTTCCCTAACTCCCCAGGAATGCAACAGCCTCTCAATTGGCGAAAGCTCTCTTCTCCCGCTGGTGTGTGCCTCTCTCCACGCGGTCAACTCACTCGGCTCCCAGTTGGAGGAGCTCCGTTCTACAGTTCATGACCCGCAGTCCCAAGTCGCCAACTCCTCCCCTCACGAGCAACTCCAGGAAATCCCGGATACCCTGCGAGACCTATCGCACAGGATGGTCGCCCCCCCCGCTACTGGGGCCCCTCACAGAGGGGGGCGCGCCCAACCTTCAGCTCCCTCCACTGCTCACGCTGGCCCCTCCAGCCCCCCCCCCCTCGCTTCTCCCCTCCAATGTCGCTCCCCGTCCCCCCCATGCCCCCCAAGGAAAATCTTACGCCCAGGTTATCCATAGTGGTACCTGTGAGTTTAATGCCGCGGTTAGAGCCACTAACGCTTAAGCTAAAGCAAAAGGAAAGAATTCCCCTCCTGCTACCTCTGCTATCAAAGTCGCAGCTGCCGCACAAGACGCCTCCCCAAAGGGTCCTGCCCCTCTTCCCAGCGCTGCCAGAAGGTTTTTCGCCCCCAGATCGACTCATTGCCCCCACCCTCAGGAATCCTCTATCCGTGTCCGTTTCCATGACATCGTTGCTCCCGTCCTACAGGAAGCCGGGTCTGAACTTCCGAAGTCGTTCTCAGTTTCGGTTAGCCTGAAGGGCGCCGTCTCACTTACCATGGCTGACCCCCTCACCCCCGCCTCCTGTTATGCCCCCTTCTTTGATGCCTTTACCACGAGGCTCAACCAATCTTTACCAGTCAATTATAACCCTTGGGAACACTTCCGATACGCCCCCACTGATGTTCAGTTTGCCATCCATGGCCTGCCCATGGACGCTCACCCCAACACGGACGTGGAGCTCCACCCCTTACTGCTCGCTGGGGTTAACAATGCCAAAAATTTGATTATCACCCTCTTCCGTTTTCTCAATGCTGATCGTGAAGCTAGGACTAACGGCAAGAAAGCCTTCTCCATCGTCGTCCATGTCCCAGTGGACTTAGTATGGCGCATGACCGATCCCCCCGAATCCTCCTTATTGGCGATAATCGTGAAGTCAGAAGGGCCTATTCCTCTAACGCCCTGAGCCAATGTTTCAACTGTTGGAAGTTCGGGCATCTCAAACCTCTTGATAAAGAATCAACTGTCTGCTAGCTCTGTGGAGGTCCTCATTCCAAGGCCGACCACCGCTGCTCAAATCCCACCTGTCCGAAAGAGGGCAATCTTGGTTCCATTCTTGGCTGCTGTGTAGCCTCCCTGGCCAGATGCCCCAACTGCCATAGCCCCCACTCCGCCCGGGACAGAGACTGCCCTGAACGCCCCCCCGCTCCTATCCCCCCCTTGAGTCCCCCTGCCAATTCCGATGCTATGGACACCTCTGAGACTGCCCTGCCCGCCACCGCTAAGGAACCGGTACCAAACAACCCCGAGCCCTGTCCCATCCCGTCTGCGACTGACCCCCTCGGTACTCCAAGACCAATGCCTTCCTTTTCATCCTACCACCCTCCCTCAAGGTCTGGCTGCCCACTCCCCAATATGGACTCCAGCCCCTCCCCAGCTCCAAGAGACACGTCGGCCTCTCCCCGGTAGATGTCTAACAGCCCTTCTGATAACCTGAGGGGGCTGGCCCCCCTCCACTCGCTTCATGTTGTTCAACACAACTGCTTAGGGAGCTGGAATGTCTTTCAAAACCATGAAAAACAGGGAGACGACCACCCTAAAAGGGGGTTCCTGAAGGGCCATGATGGCCGGGTAGTTAGGAAAATCACCAAAAGAATTAAACAAGGAAAGAAAGCTATTGTCCCTCCTCTGCGGCCCCCAAACCCAAAGTTGCCTTTTATGTTTCTTTGGCTTTTGAAAAAGATGTTTCGGTCCTTCCCTCCTCTATGGGGAGGTCGGATGTGTTTGCACTGGATGTGTTTGCAAATGATTTGTTTGGCGTTGGCTTTTCTTCCTTTCGCATATTGAATTTGTACAATCTTGCAGGCAAAAGGTGTGGCGAGGTTTCTGTGCCGCCCTTAGTAGCCGTTCCCCTTTTTGCTCTTCCTCTCCTAGTTGTTTGGGATTTTAATTTGCATCATCCTTTGGCGGACCCCTTTCGTCGCCACTCCGCGCAGGAGTTGACCCTGTCTTTTCCTTTCTTTCAAAGGGCCTCCGAGCTGGGTTTTTCCCTGCTGAACAGCCCAGGCGTCTTCACGAGGTTTCCCCTTGGAGGCACTGGCAGGCCCTCTATCATTGACTTTGCATTTTCTTCCTCATTGCTACATCCTTTTGTCCGTGGCTGGGACACCTTTCTTCCCCCCACTAGTTCAGATCAGGTTCCTATCTTTATTCACCTACAGCACCCAAAGCTGCACCTACTCGCCTCCGGCTCCCAATTGGCTTATGACTGATTGAGTGTCTCTCGCCCCCCTTTTAGGTGAGATGACTCTCCCTCCCCCCCCGGTTAACCCCCCCCTCATTGCCCTCGAGGCCTGGTTTGACTGCCCTCTCTGCTAGGTGACCTCGCTTCTAATCACTCATACTGCTCTCTCCCACCCTTCCAGCAGATCAAAACTCTGGTGGTCTCCTATTTTGTCCCTCCTACACCGCGAGCATCACTCTGCGTCCCGCAAAGCCAGGGCCTCCCTCTCCCCTCCGGAGAGGACTGCGGCCAAGCTCTCCAAAAATGGGTACTTAAAGGCTATCAGGGCAGCCAAAAGCGCTCACTGGAGGTCCATACTGGCAGATGCTACCCCCCGCTCTATCTGGACGGTTAAGAAGTTTTCTCAAGGCCGCCGCATCGCTCGTTTTCCTACCTTCCCGGACGCTGTCACTCCGACGGACATCAACGATTCACTTTTGGCCCATAATTTCACAGCCCGGCCGGCTCCTTCTCTGCCTGTCAGATTAGCGGCATTTGAAGATGCCCGGATCCTCCTTGCTGAAGAAGTTGCTTCAGCCCTTTCAAAATGCTCCCCTTCCTCCGCCCCTGGACCCAACTCTATTCCTTACTCGGTGTGGAAAGCGCTCCACAAAGCCTGTCCCCATATCTTGACCTCGATCCTGGCCCCGCTCCTCTTGAACCGCCACCACCACGCCTCACTCAAGCGCGCTCATGGAGTAGTTCTAGACAAGCCTGGTAAGTCCTCCTACGACTCACCGGCCTCCTTCCCCATTATTGTACTACTCGAGACCATCTCTAAGATCCTGGAAAGGATTGTCGCCTCCCGCCTCTTCGCTGTTGCCTTTGTTCAAGGGCTCCTATCCCCCAATCAGTGTGGCTCGCTTCCGACACTCTCCTCTTTCGACGCCTGTACTGCGCTGGTTGATTCCGTGCAGAGGTTGAAGAGATCCCGCAGGAAAGTCTCCGCCCTATTCCTCGACATCAAAGGTGGCTTTGATAATGTCGATACCTCTATCCTTGGCTCACTTCTTCGCAGGAACATGGTCAATCGTTACTTGATTTCTTGGGTGCTTTCCTTCTTAACTGATAGAAGGTGCTGTTTGTTGTTTCAGGGCTCTCCTAAGGGCTTTTCTTCCGTTACTGTTGGTACCCCCCTAGGTTCCTCTATTTCTCTGTTGTTATTTGTGATTTATGTTTGTTGCTTGCATGTTTCCCTTCCTAGGGGGATTATTTTGTCCTATATTGATGATTTTTCTGTGACCGTTGCTTCTTCCTTATAATATACAAATGTTAGGCTGCTTCAGAAAACGTTCAGGGTTATTAAAGCCAAAGCCACAGCAGTTAAGGTTGGCTTCTCCATCCCCAAAACGGAGCTCATTCAATGGAGTACCCCACATCAGAGGGACCAGCTGGATGATCCGAAGCCCCCACCTATCGCCCTGGATGGCCAGGTTTTCTACCCCGCTGGCTGGGCTATTAGTTTCTCCCAAACATATTGACTACAGCCCACTTGTCCCGGCGCCTCGCCCTCTCCCAAGGTGCCTTCGCAGCAGTCAGGAGACTGTCAGGTTCGGGATCCGGAGCCTCACCACACCTCTGCCACCAGTTGGCTTACTCCCTTATCTTCCCCATCTTGCCGTATAGGGCGGATCTCTTCATTCCGACCGTGGGCCTTCTCCGCAAGATGGACGTTCACTGGCACCACGTGCAAAGATGGGTCACCAACTGCTTCAGGGCCACACCCACCACCCTGCTAGCGGCCGTGGCTGCTCTTCCCACCCTCTCAGTGCTCTTGGGGCACAGGCACCGTATGGCGGCCTGACGACTCTCTTGCTCCCCCTCCACCATCAATCCGGCGGCAGCCCGCCTTCATCATACTTTGCCCTCCGCTCTCCCTGACCAAGAGAAAGAGGACCTAAGGTCCCTCTGTATTGGGCTAGACCCTAACGTCAGGCCTCTCCTCTGGTCCACCCCAGAATGGAAACCTCCTGTCAGAACCCATTGTCCGATGGATTCCCTTGCCCACCTGGTCCTCCCTCTCATTGAGGGGTCCCCCGTTCTCCCCTTGCTAGGATCGTCTTTGCTTCCGGATCTCCGGGACCTTCCATCAGAAGCCCTAATGTGGGCCTCCAGTCGAATCCTTGAACGCAGGGCTCAGGCCAGGATGCTAGGATTGTGGAAGTCTTCTACACCCCCGCCGGCTTACTATCGCTACTCTCTTACGACGACACCACACCCGTTCATGGGCCTCGGCAGGTTTATTGCCAGGCGAATTCATCAGATATGGGCCCAAAAAAGTTATCTGGCCACCCACCCCTCCTGGGCCCAACCTGACATCTCTCCCCTCTGCCCCCTCTATGGCGAGGAGGATGAGACTTTCAGCCACGCTGGCCTCCACTGCGGAGTCAAGGATCGCCCTAGGGCGCACCACCTCCAAGGTGTGCTCTCTGTTATGGGGGTAGCGTAATGGAAGAGTGTTATTACGCTATGGCCCTAATCGCTAAACAAGTGTTTTGGAGAATATCGTCAAGGGAGACGAATGTGTTTTAAGATAAAAGTAATCGTGCGATAAAAAATTTAAAGTAGTAACGTGTATATATTGTTAAGGTCTCTTCTCCGTTGCTTGTTGTTTTGTATAAGCTGCGAAGACACCTCGATATTTATATTCCGCGTCTGGGTGTTCGCGGGCTACATAATCTTTCTATATAACTAAGTACCTCTTACTCTTTTCACCGACTTCAATCGAAGTGCGAACCCCATCTGACCCTGAAAACCTCTGCACCCATACGCGACTTGTAGACACGTGAGAACTTTTATTCTACGATGGTGTGGACACCTCTCGTAGTGTTCGTACGATCTTTTATCCGAAGCGAATTAAGTTACGAATAATCACCCACGTTTGTCAACGTAGAGAGACTACCCGCTGAACCGAAGATGGCCAATCTTCTGGTGTCAGCTCCGTCGGAAACCAGACTGCATATGCGTCTTGCGGTTTCGTCTACCGGCATTATACGACTCTTGACTATAGATCGAACCAATGGTTACGAACATAGTTATCGGTCTTATGCTGACAGGTCCTTTGGGGGTTCCCCGACCCCCTTCCTGGGTATAGACTATCCTTCTAGTACTGGGCGACTTTCCAGACTGAAGTGTCTAACTTTCACGCAGTTTTCGTCCCGTTACTTAACGACCACTCTTCGATCCACTATCTTCGAGGGTTTGTAACTTTATGCGACGTCGTCCGATTCGGATGCTTCCACTTGCATATGGTAGAGGTTTTTTTTTTTTCTTTTTTTTTTTTTTTTATATCATGTATTCATTGTTAAGGTACAAGAACTCGCATGCAGCGCTAGCTATGGCGTAAAGAAAACCTTAATCCCAAAAACCAGTAACAAAATAAAAACTCAAAACATCAGCCCCAAACTGTGTCAAGTACTCGACACAATACCAACATACGGAATTCCCAAAAAGTAAAAACAAAACTACACAAGCTTAACAAGAAAAATCATAAACCATAAACGTAAAATAAAGCAAAAATTTAACACTTCAGCTCAGGTGGGACGCAAGGGAGACGACTCGAAAAAACCCCTTGCTGCCTGGGGAGAAGGAAAAACCATTGAAACCGGAGAGGACAGCTCGTAGATGGCCATAGTGGGCGGAAAGTTGGTGCACGTCTCGTTGATGTAGGAGGCGAGACCTAGAAGGAGGTTGGCGGAGGACCAGAGTGGGGAGTCAACCCCGACGGAGAAAACGCCTTGGAGGTGGCGCGCTCTAGGGATACTCTTGGCTTCGCAGCGTAGGATGGCGTGGCTGAACGTCTCGTTTTCTTCCCCACAGAGGGGGCAGAGGGGGGAGAGATCAGGTTGGGACCAGGTGGGGTGGGCGGCCAGATAGCTCTTCTGGGCCCGCTTTTGGTGGATTCGTCCGGCCATAAACTTGCCTAAGCCCATGAACGGATGTGGAGTCACAGTGAGGGGAAACGAGTAGTAAGCCGGTGGCGCGGAGGCAGTCTTCCACGAGTCTAACATCATGGAGCGAGCTCTGCGTTGTAGGGAGAGGTAGGAGGCCCGCATTAGGGACTCTGAGGGGAGGGACGGGAGATCCGGCAGTAGGGCCGAGCCTAAGAGGGGGAGAGGCGAGAGATCCTCAATTAGGGGGAGGACGAGATGAGCAAGGGCGTCAACTGGGAGATGGGTCCTGACAGGAGGTTTTCGTTCGGGGGTTGACCAGAGGAGAGGCCTGACATTGGGGTCAAGGCCAACGCACAGAGCCCTCAGGTTTTCTGCGTACCGATCAGGAAGAGCCGAAGGAAAGGACGAATGAAGGCGAGCGGCCGCCGGGTTGATGGTCGGAGGGGAGCAGCAGAGACGTAAGGCCGCCATGCGGCGCTTGTGAGGGAGGAGTACGGAGAGGGGGAGGAAGAGCAGCCTCCGCGGCTAGGATAGTGGTGGGAGTGGCCCTAAAGCAGTTCGTGACCCACCTCTGGACGTGATGCCAGTGGGTGTCCATCCTGTGAAGGAGCCCTTTAGTCGGGACAAAGAGATCGGCCCCATACGAAAGGATGGGGAAAATGAGCGAGTAAGCCAGCTTGTGGCAGAGGTGGGGGGAGACCCCGGATCCTGAGCCCGACATTCTCCTGACAGCCGCGAAGGCAGCCTGGGAGAGGGCGAGTCGACGGGAGAAGTGTGCGGTAGTTGAAAGGTTAGGAAGAAACCAGTAGCCCAGCCAGCGGAGCTGGGTGGCGGGAAAGAAAACCTGGCCATCCAGGGCAATTGGGGGGGGTTTAGGGTCACCCGGGTGATCCTTTTGATGGGGGGTGCGCCAGTGTATGAGTTCCGTTTTGGGGATAGAAAAGCCAACCTTGACTGATGTGGCTTTGGCCTTCAGAACACCAAAAGTCCTCTGAAGCAGTCTAACATTGGTGCGATAAGAGGAAGAAGCAACAGTAATAGAAAAATCATCAACATAAGACAAAATAACCCCTCTGGGGACAGCCACATGTAAACAAGAAACATAAATAACAAACAACAAAGGAGAGATCGGAGACCCTTGAGGGGTACCCACAGTAACAGAAGAAAAAACTTTAGGAGAACCCTGAAACAACAAACAGCACCTTCTGTCCGTTAGAAAGGAAAACACCCAAGAGATTAGATAACGATTTACCAACTTACTACGAAGGAGGGAGCAGAGAATGGAGGCATCGACATTGTCGAAGCCACCTTTGATGTCCAAGAAGAGGGAGGAAACTTTGTTGCGTGCCCTTTGCAGCGTGCGGACGGAGTCGACCAATGCAGTGCAGGCGTCGAAGAGGAGAGGATAGGGAGGGAGCCACACTGGTTGGGGGATATGAGCCCTTGAAAGCGGGCGACAGCGGAGAGACAAGAGGCGACGATCCTCTCAAGGATCTTGGAAACGGTTTCTAGGAGGACAATGATACAGAAGGAGGCTGGCGAGTCGTAAGAGGCCTTCCCTGGCTTGTCGAGAACGACGCCATGCGCTCTTTTAAGGGAGGCAGGGTGGTGGCCATACAGCAGGAGCGGGGCTAAGAGAGCGGTCAAGATGTGGGGGCAGGCTTTGTGAAGGGCCTTCCACACGGAGTAGGGGATGGCATCTGGCCCAGGAGCGGAGGATGGAGAGCACTTGGAGAGAGCGGCGGAAATCTCTTCGCATCGAGGGTTGGGGCGTCGCTAAAGGCGGAGAGATTGGCTGGCAGAGAGGGAGTGGGTCGAGCTGGGAAGAAGTGGGAGAGGAGCGAGGAGTTGATGTCCGATGGAGTGATTGCGTCGGGGAAGGAAGGAAAACGAGAGACGGGGCGGCCCAGTGAGAATTTCTTGACTGTCCATATGGAGCGTGGGGTTGCCTCAGCCAGGAGAGATCTCCAGTGGGAATTCTTAGCATTCTTGATTGCTTTGAAATACCCATTCTTGGAGAGCTTAGCCGCCACTCTATCCTTCGTGGAGAGGGAGGCCCTGGCCTTGCGGGAGGCGGAGTGGTATTCACGGCGAAGGATTGACAGTAGTGGGGTCCACCATGGCTTGGACCTGCTGGAGGGACGAGAAAGCGGGGTGTGGCTGATCAAGAGCGTGGTGACCGAACGCAAGGCACAGTCGAACCAAGCCTCAAGGGCGCAGCGGGGTGGGTTAGTAGGAGGGGGAGGGAGAACAAGGGCTTCAAGGAGGGGAGAAAGGGCAACCCAGTCTGTCAGAAGCCAGTTAGGGGCAGGGGGAGGGGGATGCAGCTTAGGATGCTGTAGAAAAATAGAGATGGGGACGTGGTCTGAGCCAGTGGAAGGTAGGACTGTGTCCCAACTCTGAACAAAGGGACGCAGCAGCGAAGAGGAAAAAGCAAAGTCAATAACCGAGGGTCTGGCAGAGCCACCAAGGGGAAACCTCGTGAAGACTCCCGGAGTGTTCAAAAGGGAGAAACCCAGCTCAGAAGCTCTTTGAAAAAAAGGAAAAGACACAGCCAACTCATGCGCGGAATGGCGACGAGAGGGGTCCGCGAGGGGGTGATGAAGATTGAAATCGCCCACCACTAAGAGGGGAAGTATAGAGAAGGAAAAGCAACAGAGGGGGAGACAGAAACATCACCCCTTCTCTTGCCCGGAAGATTGTACAAATTCAAAATACGAAAGGAAGGAAAACCAACACCAAACAGGTCATTTGCAAACACATCAAGTGAAAACACATCAGCCCTCTCCCCGGAGCCGGGGAGGACCGAGACCTCTTTCTGGAAAGCCAAGAAACATAAAAAGCAACCTTGGGTTTAGGCGACGGGGAAGAAGGAAAGTAACTGTCAAAGCCTTGAAAAGATGGAAGACGACCCTTCCAAAATGGGGGATCCTGTAGGGCCACAATGGCTGGGTGATTGGGTAAATCCGCAAAAGAATTAAACAAAGAAAGAAACACATTCCAGCTCCCTAAGCAGTTGTGTTGAACGAGATGAAGTGAGCGGAGGGGGGCCGGCCCCCTCAGATTTTCCGGAGGGGTGCTAGACATCTACCGGCGCGAGGCCGAAGTGTCTCTGGGGGCAGGGGAAGGGCTGGGGTCCACATCGGGGAGTGGGCGGCCAGACCTCGAGGAAGGTCGGTAGGACGAAAAAGACGGCATCGGCTTGGGGGTGACGAGGGGGTCGGTCGCAGCTGGAATAGGCCTGGGCTGAGGGGTGCTGGGCACCGGGTCCTGAGGGGGGGGAGGGGAGTTGTGTCCGAGGTATCCATAGGATCGGAGTCACCTGGCGGAACCGCTGGGGTGGAACTAGTGGGGGGCGTTCTGGGCAGTCTCTGTCCTTGGCGGAGTGAGGGCCATGGCAGTTGGGGCACCTGGCCGGGGAGGCTATACAGCAGCCGAGAATGGGGCGGAGGTTGCCCTCTTTGGGGCATGTTGGATTGGAGCAGCGGTGATCAGCCTTGGAGTGAGGGCCACCACAGAGTTGGCACACGGTTGATTCCTTGCACAGGGGTTTCAGGTGCCCGAACTTCCAGCAGTTGAAACACTGGCTTTGGGCATTAGAGGAGTAGGCTCTTTTGACTTCTCGATTGTCGCCAAAAAGGAGGATGCGGGGAGGGTCTGTCATGCGCCATGCTAAGTCCGCCGGGACATGGACGACGACTGAAAAGGCTTTTTTCCCATTGGTTCTGGCCTCTCGGTCAGCATTCAGGAAACGGGAGCGGGTGATTATCAG
The DNA here is from genome assembly GCA_003070745.1 of Tuber borchii. Taxonomy (NCBI): domain Eukaryota; kingdom Fungi; phylum Ascomycota; class Pezizomycetes; order Pezizales; family Tuberaceae; genus Tuber; species Tuber borchii. The sequence continues at coordinate 55,907 of NESQ01000402.1, forward strand.
ATTCTTGGCGTTGTCAACGCCAGCACGCAGTAGAGGGTGGAGTTCCTCGTCAGTGTCAGGATGGGCGTCCATGGGAATACCATGGATGGCAAACTGAACGTCGGTGGGAGCGTAGCGGAAGTGTTCCCAGGGGTTGTTGTTGACCGGGAAGGATTGGTTGAGCCTTGCAGCGAAGGCGTCGAAAAAGGGGGCGTAGCAGGAGGCAGGGACAAGGGGGTCAGCCACAGTGAGGGAGACAGCGCCTTTCGGGCTGACCGAGACCCTAAAGGACTTTGGAAGATCGGAGCCAGCTTCTCGTAGAACGGAGGCGGCAATATCGGGGAAACGAATGCGAATTGAGGATTCCTGGGGGTGGGGGCAATGAGCTGAGCGGGGGGCGAAAAACCTTCTAGCAGCGCTGGGGAGGGGGGCAGGACCTTTTGGGGAGGCATCCTGCGCGACAGCCGCGACTTTGTTAGCAGAGGTGCTATTGGGGGAGTTCTTACCTTTTGCCTTGGACTTGGCCTTGTTGGCTCTGACCGCAGCGTTAAACTCAGAGGTACCACCATGGATAACCTGGGCATATGATTTCGCCTGTGCAGGGGCGTGAGGGGGGGGGGCAGACGTGGGAAGAGGAAGCGAAGGGGAAGGGCCAGAGGGGCCAGAGTGAGTGGGGTGGGAGCTGGGGGAGGGGGGCGACCCCCTTTCTGAGGGGCGCCCGTGGGGTGGGAGGTGGAGACCATCCTGTGTGACAGGTCCCGGATAGCGTCTCGGACTTCGCGGAGTTGCTCGTTAGGGGAGGAGTTAGCGACCTGTGACTGCAGGTCATGGACTGATGAGCGGAGCTCCTCCAACTGGGAGCCGAGTGAGTTGACCGCGTGTAGGAGGCACACAACAGAGGGAGGAGGGAGCTCTCGCCAACAGAGAGGCTGTCGCATTCTTGAGGGGTCAGGGAGGGCAGCTGCTCAGGGGTGAAGCTAATGAGGGAACGGGTTCGTGAGAAAAGAGAGGCCAGAAAGCGGGCCTCAGAGGAGACCTCGGAGGTGGAAGGAGTAACAGAGGAGGGCCCAGGGTGGGACTGGAAGAGCGAGATGGGAGGCCCGAGGGGCTCCATGGTTAGTCGAAAGGAGGGCGTGAAGCCCGACGTAAGTAGAAAGATGGGTGAGGGTGGGGATCGTGCACTAGAAACTGTGGTGTTGTAAAAGCTATGGTCAGGAAAATAGAGGGCGCGGAGCGTGTTGCATAAGGTAGAGGTTTTTTTTTTTTTTTTTTTTTTTTATATCATGTATTCATTGTTAAGGTACAAGAACTCGCATGCAGCGCTAGCTATGGCGTAAAGAAAACCTTAATCCCAAAACCAATAACAAAGTAAAAACTCAAACAAACATCCCCAAGCTGTGTCAAGTACTCGACACGATACCAACATACGGAATTCAATAGCACGAAAAATCAAACAAGCCCAAGCTCAACACGAAAAATCCTGAAACAAAAGTAACCTTAACATAAAACCTAACATTTTAAGTCACGTAGGACGCAAAGGAGATGACTCGAAAAAACCCCTAGCAGCCGGGGAGGAAGGAAAAACCATAGAAACCGGTGACGACATCACAAAGGTAGCCATTGTGGGAGGAAAATTGGTGCACGTCTCATCGATGTAGGAGGCGAGCCCTAGAAGGAGGTGGGCGGAGGACCAAAGTGGGGAGTCAGCCCCTACGGAGGGCACGCCTTGGAGGTGGCGGGCTCTGGATTCGGCTTTGGCTTCGCAGCGAAGGACGGCGTGGCTGAAAGTCTCATCCTCCTCCCCACAGAGGGGGCAGAGGGGCGAGAGATCAGGTTGTGACCAGGAGGGGTGGGCGGCCAGGTAGCTCTTCTGGGCCCTCATTTGGTGAATTCGACCAGCCATGAACTTTCCTAAGCCCATGAAAGGGTGTGGAGTTGTGCCGAGAGGGAAAACATAGTAGGGCGGTGGCGGGGCGACCTCCTCCCACGACTGTATCATCATGGCTCGGGCCCTGCGTTGGAGTACGGTGTATGAGGCCCTCATCAGGGATTCCGGGGGGAGAGATGGGAGGTCCGGCAGCAAGGACGAGCCCAGAAGGGGGAGTGGGGAGACCCCTTCGATAAGGGGAAGGACGAGGTGAGCGAGAGCGTCGACCGGAAGGTGCGTTCTGACAGGGGGTTTTCTTTCGGGGGTGGACCAAAGGAGGGGCCTGACATTAGGGTCAAGGCCAGAGCAGAGAGCCCTTAGGTTCTCAGCACACCGATCGGGAAGGGCCGAAGGGAAGGACGAGTGGAGGCGGGCAGCCGCGGGGTTGATAGTGGGGGGGGAGCAACAGAGTCGAAGGGCCGCCATGCGGCGTTTGTGCGCGAGGAGAACCGAGAGGGGAGGGAGAGCAGCTTCCGCAGCAAGGATGGTGGTAGGTGTGGCCCTGAAACAGTTTGTGACCCATCTCTGGACGTGGTGCCAGTGGGTGTTCATTCTGTGGAGCAGCCCTTTGGTTGGAACGAAGAGGTCGGCCCCATAGGAGAGAATGGGGAAGATTAGCGAGTATGCCAATTTATGACAGAGATGCGGAGAGACCCCGGAGCCCGGGCCCGACATTCTCCTAACGGCCGCGAAGGCAGCTTGAGAAAGGGCGAGGCGGCGAGAGAAATGAGCGGTGGTCGAAACATTGGGGAGAAACCAGTAGCCCAGCCAACGAAGCTGAGCAGCGGGGAAAAAAACCTGACCGTCCAGGGCAATGGGAGGGGGTCTTGGGTCACTCGGGAGGTCCCTCTGATGAGGGGTGCGCCAGTGAATGAGTTCCGTCTTGGGAATGGAGAACCCAACCTTGACAGCTGTGGCCTTGGCCTTCATGACACCGAAGGTCCTTTGAAGCAGCCTAACGTTGGTACGGTATGAAGAAGAAGCAACAGTAATAGAAAAATCATCAACATAGGACAAAATAACCCCTCTGGGGACTGTCACATGTAAACAAGAAACATAAATAACAAATAACAATGGAGAAATCGGGGACCCTTGAGGAGTACCGACGGTACAGAAGAAAAAATCTTAGGAGAACCCTGAAACAACAAACAACACCTTCTGTCAGTTAAAAAGGAAAACACCCAGGAAATTAAATAACGGTTGACCATCTTCCTACGAAGAGGGAGCAGAGAATAACGGCATCGACATTGTCAAAACCACCTTTGATATCCAAAAAAAGGGAGGAAACTTTTCTGCGGGACCTCTGCAGGGTGCGGACGGAGTCAACCATAGCCGTGCAGGCATCGAAGGAGGAGAGGGTTGGGAGGGAGCCACACTGATTGGTGGACAAGAGCCCTTGAAACGGGCGACGGCGGAAAGACGGGAGGCAACGATCCTCTCGAGGATTTTGGAAACAGTTTCAAGAAGAACAATGATGCGAAAAGAAGTGGGGGAGTCGTAGGAGGCCTTGCCTGGCTTGTCGAGGACTACACCATGTGCCCGCTTGAGGGAGGCGGGGTGGTGCCCATATAGTAGAAGCGGGGCCAGGAGGAGGTAAGGATGTGCGGGCAGGCTTTGTGAAGGGCCTTCCACACGGAGTAGGGAATAGTATCTGGCCCAGGAGCGGAGGACGGAGAGCACTTGGAGAGAGCAGCGGCAACCTCTTCTGCTGTGAGGGTCGGGGAGTCGCCGAAGGCTGAGAGGTTGGCGGGGAGGGAGGGCGTGGGGCGAGCCGGAAAGAAATGTGCGAGAAGCGAGTCGTTGATGTCCGACGGAGTCATAGCGTCGGGGAAGGATGGAAAGCGCGAGACGGGACGGCCCAGTGAGAATTTCTTAACTGTCCATATGGAGCGTGGGGTGGCTTCGGCAAGAAGGGATCTCCAGTGGGAGTTTTAGCGTTTTTGATCGCCCTGAAATACCCGTTTTTGGAGAGCTTTGCAGTCATCCTATCCTGAGTGGAGAGGGAGGCCCTTGCTTTTCGAGACGCGGAGTGATATTCGCGGCGGAGGATTGAGAGTAGCGGAGACCACCATGGTTTGGATCTACTGGAGGGTCGAGAGAGCGGGGTGTGGCTGATCAGGAGCGAGGTGACCGAGCGAAGGGCACAGTCGAACCAGGCCTCGAGAGCAGACCGGGGAGGGTTAACCGGAGGGGGGGGGAGGACAAGGGCCTCCAAGAGGGGAGTGAGGGACGTCCAATCCGTCAGCAGCCAGTTGGGGGAAGGAGGGGGGGGGTGCAGTATGGGATGCTGTAATAAAATAGAAATAGGAACGTGATCTGATCCAGTGGAGGGTAAAGAGGTATCCCAGCTTTGAACAAAGGGATGCAATAAAGAAGAAGAAAAAGCAAAATCAATAACAGAGGGTCTGGCGGAGCCACCAAGGGGAAACCTCGTGAACACGCCCGGAGTATTTAAAAAGGAGAAGCCTTGTTCGGAGGCTCTCTGGAAGAAGGGAAAGGACACAGCCAGCTCGTGCGCGGAATGGCTACGGGAGGGGTCGGCAAGGGGATGGTGTAGGTTAAAATCTCCCACCACAAGAAGGGGGAGCGGGGAAGAAGGAAAAGCAACGGAGGGGGACACAGACACATCCCCCTCCTCTTGCCCGGGAGGCTATACAAGTTCAAAATACGAAAGGAAGGAAAACCAACACCAAACAAGTCCTTAGCAAACACATCAAGTGAGAACACGTCGGCCCTATCCGCAGAGCTAGGGAGGACCGAGACTTCTTTCTGGAAAGCCAAAGAAACATAAAACGCAACTTTGGGTTTGGGGGATGTGGAGGAAGGAAAGTACTATCAAAACCTTGAAAAGACGGAAGGCGACCCTTCCAGAAGGGGGGATCTTGTAGGGCAACAATGGCCGGGTAGTTGGGGCACTCAGCAAAGGAATTAAACAAAGAAAGAAACACATTCCAGCTCCCTAAGCAGTTGTGTTGAACGAGATGAAGCGAGCGGAGAGGGACCGGCCCCCTCAGGGTTTCAGAGGGTGTGTTAGACATCTACCGGCGCGAGGCCGAAGAGTCTCTGGGGGCAGGGGAGGGGCTGGGGTCCACATCGGGGAGCGGACGGCCAGACCTTGAGGGAGGACGGTAGGACGAAAAGGAGGGCATCGGCTTTGGAGTGACGAGGGGGTCGGAGCTGGACGGGATGGGTCTAGGTTGGGGTGTGCTAAACACTGGGTCCTGAGGGGGGGGAGGGGGGGCCGTATCAGAGGTGTCCATGGCATCAGAGTCGCCAGGAGGACCTATCGGGACGGGGTTAGGAGGGGGGCGTTCGGGACATTCTCTGTCCCTTGCGGAATGAGGGCCGAGGCAGTTAGGGCATCTGGCTGGGGAGGCAATGCAGCAGCCGAGGATGGGGCGAAGGTTGCCTTCTTTGGGGCAGGTGGGGTTGGAACAACGGTGATCAGCTTTGGAGTGAGGACCACCACAGAGCTGGCAGACGGTGGATTCCTTACACAGAGGTTTAAGATGCCCAAACCTCCAGCAGTTGAAACACTGGGATTGGGCGTTTGAGGAATAGGCCCTCTTGACTTCGCGATTGTCGCCAAAGAGGAGGATGCGGGGAGGATCGGTCATGCGCCATGCCAGGTCCGCTGGGACGTGGACGACCACAGAGAAGGCTTTTTTACCGTCAGTCCTAGATTCACGGTCAGCATTGAGGAAACGGGAGCGGGTGATGATCAGGTTCTTGGCGTTGTCAACGCCAGCGCGTAGCAGCGGGTGAAGCTCCTCATCCGTGTCAGGGTGAGCATCCATGGGAATACCATGGATGGCAAACTGGACATCAGTGGGGGCGTAACGAAAGTGTTCCCAAGGGTTGTTATTGACCGGGAAAGATTGGTTGAGCCTAGCGGCAAAGGCATCAAAGAAGGGGGCGTAGCAGGAAGCAGGGACGAGGGGGTCAGCCACTGTAAGGGAGACGGCGCCTTTCGGACTAACCGAGACCCTGAATGACTTTGGTAGATCGGAGCCTGCCTCGCGTATAACGGAGGCAGCAATGTCGGGGAAACGAACGCGTATGGAGGATTCCTGGGGGTGGGGGCAATGGGTCGAACGGGGGGCGAAGAACCTTCTGGCAGCACTGGGAAGAGGGGCAGGACCCTTTGGGGAGGCATCCTGTGCGGCCGCCGCGACTTTGTTAGCAGAAGTGCCAGGGGGGGAGTTCTTGCCTTTCGCTTTGGATTTGGCCTTATTGGCTCTAACCGCAGCGTTGAACTCAGAGGTGCCACCATGAATGACTTGAGCGTATGATTTGCCTGGGGGGGGCATGTGGAGGGGGGGGGCAGGCCTGGTGGAAGGGGGTAAGGAGGATGAGGGGCCAGAGGGGCCGGGGTGGGAGGAAGAAGGAGCTGGGGGGGGGGGCCGACCCCCTTTCTGAGGGGCGCCACTAGCTGGAGGTGTGACCATCCTATGCGAAAGGTCCCGGATGGCGTCCCGGACTTCGCGGAGTTGCTCACTTGGGGAGGAGTTAGCGACCTGTGATTGCAGGTCGTGGACTGATGAGCGGAGCTCCTCCAATTGGGAGCCGAGTGAGTTAACTGCGTGAAGAGAGGCACACAGCAGAGGGAGGAGGGAGCTCTCGCCGACCGAGAGGCTGTCGCAATCCTGGGGAGTCAGGGCGGGCAGTTGCTCAGGGGTGAAGCTGATGAGGGAACGGGTTCGAGCAAAGAGCGAGGCCAAAAAACGGGCTTCAGAAGAGATCTCAGAGGTAGAGGGAGTGACCGAGGAGGGCCCAGTATGGGGCTGAAAGAGCGAGATGGGGGGCCCGAGGGGCTCCATGGCTGGTGGGAAGGGGCGTGAAGCCCGTCGTGAATAGAAAAAAGGGGTGAGGGTGGGGATCGTGCACTAGAAACTGTGGTGTTGTAAAAGCTTTGGTCAGGAAAATAGAGGGCGCGGAGCGTGATGCATAAGGTAGAGGACGACCACCTCTCATATATCCTGCGAACAGGAACGGGCCGGACGGACGGCCGCGACGTATTCGGTGTTATAAGATGGGTCATCTTGACTGTGGTTTTTGGTGAGGGGACACAACTTCCGCGGTGACCAGTGTTGACCTAGCGGTCCAACGTCGGGGCCGGAAGGGGGTGAGTTGTAATTTTTCCAAAGGAGATTTTTGCGCAAGGTAGGGTAACTTGCCCCCAATAATGTACCGGGGAGCCCTGTGCCTAACAAAGACCCCCTCCCATCGCCCTGGACAGCCAGGTTTTCTTCCCTGCCACTCAGCTCCGCTGGCTAGGCTACTGGTTTCTCCCCAATATTTAGACCACCGCCCACTTCTCCCGACGCCTCGCCCTTTCTCAGGCCTCCTTCGCAGCCGTTTGGAGAATGTCTGGCTCAGGATCCAGGGTCTCCCCACACCTCTGCCACAAATTGGCATACTCACTTATCTTTCCTATCCTTTCGTACGGGGCCGACCTCTTTGTCCCGACCAGGGGACTCCTAAACAAAATGGACATCCATTGGCATCACGTCCAGAGATGGGTCACGAACTGCTTTAGGGCCACGCCCACCACCATTCTAGCCGCGGAGGCCTCGCTCCCCCCCCTCTTGGTGCTCCTCGCTCACAACCGCCGCATGACGGCCCTGCGCCTCTGTTGCTCCCCTCCTACCATTAACCCAGCGGCTGCCCACCTCCACTCGTCCTTTCCCTCGGCCCTCCCCGACCAATACACAGAGAACCTAAGGGCTCTATGTGTACGCCTCGACCCTAATTTCAGGCCCCTTCTATGGTCTACCCCCGAACGGAAACCCCCAGTCAGAACCCACCTCCCAGTTGACGCTCTCGCACACCTCATCCTCCCCCTCAAGGAAGGCTCCTTGCCTCTCCCCCTGTTGGGCTCGGCCCTACAGCCGGACCTCCCGGCTCTCCCCCCAGAACCCCTCATGCGGGCTTCTTACTCCATCCTCCAACATAGGGCCCGCGCCATGATGTTAGAATCATGGAAGTCAACAGCCCCGCCACCGGCTTATTATTCTTTTCCTCTCACTACCACACCGCACCCGTTCATGGGCCTAGGCAAGTTCATGGCTGGTAGAATTCATCAAATGCGGGCCCAGAAGAGTTATCTGGCTGCCCACCCCACCTGGTCCCAACCTGGGCTCTCCCCTCTCTGTCCCCTCTGTGGTGAAGAGAACGAGACGTTCAGCCACGCCGTCCTCCGCTGCGAAGCCAAAGCCATCCCTAGAGCCCGCCACCTCCAAGGCGTGCTCTCGGTTGGAGCCGACTTCCCACTTTGGTCCTCTGCGCAACTCCTCCTAAGGCTCGCCTCTTACATCAACGAGACGTGCACCAATTTTCCTCCCACCATGGCCTTTTATGAGATGTCCTCTCCTGTTTCAATGGTTTTTCCCTCACCCCCTGCGGCCAGGGGGCTTTTCATTTCGTCTCCTTTAAGTCCCGTTTGAGGTTGAATGTTGTAGTTTCGCCTTGATTATATGTGTTTTATGATGTTTCTTGTTGAGCTTGTGTTGTGGTTATTATACTTTTTGTGGCATTCCGTATGTTGGTAATGTGTCGAGTACTTGACACAGTTTGGAGACGTTTGGGGCGAGAGTTTATTTTGTTATTTGTTTTTGGGATGAAGGTTTTCTTTACGCCATAGCTAGCGCTGCATGCGAGTTCTTGTACCTTAACAATGAATACATGATATAAAAAAAAAAAAAAAAAAGAGAAAAAAAACCTCTACCTTATCAAATGGTTGTCCATGTACCGGCGGACCTGGCATGGCGCCTGACTGACCCCCCACGCATCCTCCTCTTTCGCGATAACCGCGATGTCAAAAGAGCCTACTCCTCTAACGCTCAGAGCCAGTGTTTCAACTGCTGGAAGTTTGGGCACCTGAAACCCCTCTGCAAAGAATCAACTGTCTGCCAGCTCTGTTGTGGCCCTCACTTCAAAGCCGATCACCGTTGCTCCAACCCCACTTGCCCTAGAGAAGGTAACCTGCGCCCCGTTCTCAGCTGCTGTGTAGCCTCCCCGGCCAGATGCCCTAAGTGCCAAGGCACCCATTCCGCCAGGGACAGAGACTGCCCCGAGCGCCCGCTTGCTCTCGTCACCCCTCTCGTGGATCGTCCCATCGACTCTGACGCCATGGACACTTCTGAGACTTTCTTACCAGCTCCCCCCCAGGATCCGGTACCAAATACCCCGGAATCCTGTCCAATCCCATCTGGATCTGACCCCCTCGTTACCCCAAGACCGATGCCCTCCTTTTCGAACTACCGCCCTCCCTCAAGGTCTGGCCCTCCACTCCCCAATGTGGACCCCAGCCCCTCCCCAGCTCCTAGAAACACCTCGGCCTCGCGCCGGTAAATGTCTAACACCCCTACTGAAACCCCGAGGGGGCCGGCCCCCCTCCGCTCGCTTCATCTTGTTCAGCACACCTGCTTAGAGAGCTGGAATGTGTTTCTTTCGTTGTTTAATTCTTTTTGTGAATGCTCCAATTACCCAGCTATAGTGGCCCTTCAGGATCCCCCCTTCTGGAGGGGTCGTCTCCCTGCTTTTAATGGTTTTGAAAGTTTTTTTCCCTTGCGTCAGGCCCCCAAACCCAAAGTTGCTTTTTACCTTTCGATGGCTTTTCAGACAGAAGTTCCAGTCCTTCCCGTCTCTATGGGGAGGTCGGATGTGTTCGCACTTGATGTGTTCGCTAATGACTTGTTTGGTGTTGGCTTTCCTTTCTTTCGTATTTTGAATCTCTACAATCTCCCAGGTATAAGGCGAGGTGAGGTTTCAGTGCCGCCCCTGGTTGCCTTTCCCATTTCACTAAGTCCTCTTCTTGTGGTTGGGGATTTTAACATGCATCATCCCCTTGCGGATCCTTTTCGTTGCCACTCCTCAAATGAGCTGGCTTTGTCCTTTCCTTTCTTTCAAAGGGCTTCTGAGCTGGGTTTTTCTTTTTTGAATAACCCGGGTGTCTTTACAAGGTTTCCCCTTGGTGGCACCGCCAGGCCATCCGTTATTGATTTTGCTTTCTCTTCGGCTGCTTTACATCCATTTGTTTGGGGTTGGGATACGTCCCTCCCTCTACTGGCTCAGACCATGTTCCCATTTCTATCCATCTCCAGCACCCTAAAGCACACCCTCCCCCTCCTGCCCCCAACTGGCTGATGACAGATTGGGAGACTCTTTCCCCCCGTCTGGCTGACCTTGTCCTCCCTCCCGCTCCCGTGAACCCCCCCTCATCGCCCTAGAAGCTTGGTTCAACCGTGCTCTCCGCTCGGTGACCTCCCTTCTGATCTGCCATACTCCGCTCTCCCGCCCCTCTAGCAGGTCCAAACCTTGGTGGACCCCTCTCTTGTCGCTCCTCCGACGTGAATATCACTCCGCATCCCGCAAAGCCAGAACCTCCCTCTCCCCTGTGGACAGGATCGTGGCCAAGCTCTCCAAGAATGGATACTTTAAGGCCATCAAGTCAGCCAAAAGCGCCCACTGGAAGTCACTGCTGGCTGATGCCACTCCACGTTCCATCCGGACTGTCAAAAGGTTTTCTCTAGGCCGTCCCGTTTCCCGCTTCCCAACTTTCCCCGCAGCCATCACGCCAATGGACATCAACACCTCTCTCTTGACTCACTTTTTCCCAGATCGGTCTGCTCCCCCCCTCCCGGCCCGGCTCTTTGCCTATGATGACACCCCGACCCTTACTGCTGAAGAGATAACCTCCGCCCTCTCCAAGTGCTCCCCATCCTCCGCACCTGGCCCCGACACCATTCCCTACTCCGTATGGAAGGCCCTCCACAAGACTTGTCCTCACATCCTAACCTCCCTCCTCGCCCCGCTTCTAATATATGGGCATCACCCCTCCTCCCTTAAACGCGCACATGGTGTGGTACTGGACACTCCCGGGAAGATCTCCTATGACTCCCCGGCGTCTTTCCGCATCATAGTCCTCCTCGAAACCGTTTCCAAAATCCTCGAGGGAATCGTCGCCTCCCGTCTCTCCGCTGTTGCCCGCTTCCAGGGACTCCTGTGCCCCAATCAGTGCGGCTCACTCCCGAATCTGTCCTCCTTTGACACCTGTACTGCCCTGGTTAACTCCGTGCGCACACTGCAAAGGTCGCGCAGAAAAGTCTCCTCCCTATTTTTAGACATTAAGGGCGGTTTCGACAATGTCGATGCTTCCATTCTCTGTTCCTTGCTTCGTAGGAAGAAGGTTAATCGCTATTTGGTTTCTTGGGCTTTTTCCTTTTTGACTGACAGAAGGTGCTGTTTGTTGTTTCAAGGGTCTCCTAAGGTTTTTTCCTCCGTTACAGTAGGGACCCCTCAAGGGTCCCCTATTTCTCCTCTTTTGTTTGTTATTTATGTTTCTTGCTTACATGTTTTCATCCCGAAGGGGATAATTTTGTCTTATGTGGATGATTTTTCTTTAACGGTTGCTTCCCCTTCTTATCGCACCAACGTCAGACTGCTGCAAAAGACCTTCGGGGTCATGAAGGCCAAAGCTATGGCAGTCAAGGTTGGCTTTTCCATCCCTAAAACGGAACTAATCCATTGGCGGACCCCCTTTCAAAGGGATCTGCCAGATGATCCGAGACCCCCTCCTATCGCCCTGGACGGTGAGGTTTTCTTTCCCGCGAGCCAGCTCCCCTGGCTTGGCTATTGGTTTCTCCCAAACATCGCATCCACCGCCCACTTCTCCCGTCGCCTCACCCTGTCCCAGGCCGCCTTTTCCGCGGTCAAAAGATTGTCGGGCCCTGGTTCCGGGGTCTCCCCACATCTGTGCCACAAACTGGCCTACTCGCTTATATTCCCGATCCTGTCCTATGGAGCGGACTTGTTCGTCCCCACCAAAGGGCTCCTGCACAGAATGGATGTCCATTGGCATCAAGTTCAACGATGGGTCACCAACTGCTTCAGATCCACTCCTGTCACCATTCTGGCAGCTGAGGCGGCCATCCCCCCTCTCTCGGTGCGCCTCATGTACAAACGGCGCATGGCGGCCCTGCGCCTCGGCTGCTCCCTTACCACCATCAATCCAGCGGCGGCGTGACTCCACCCTTCTTTCCCTTCTGCCTTGCCTGAGCGGGAGAATGAAAACTTAAGGGCCCTCTGTGTTGGCCTGGATCCGAATGTCAGACCATTACTCTGCTCTACCCCCTGTCCAAGACACGCTGTCAGGACCCACCTGCCAGTCGACTCCCTCGCGCACCTCGTCCTCCCCCTTATTGAGGGTTCCCTTCCCCTCCCCTTGCTAGGGTCTTCCCTACTTCTGGATCTGCCGGACCTCCCGCCTGAGTCCCTCATGAGGGCCTCCTACCGCATCCTCCAGCACAGGGCCCGGACCATGATGTTAGAATCATGGAAGACATCCGCCGCTCCACCGCCGTACTACAAATATCCCCTCTCGATCACACCGCACCCCTTCATGGGCCTTGGCAAGTTCATGGCCAGTCGAATCCATCAGATGCGAGCCCAGAAGAGCTATCTGGCCGCCCACCCCTCCTGGTCCCAACCTGATCTCTCTCCCTTCTGCCCCCTCTGTGGCGAGGAAGAAGAGACTTTCAGCCACGCTGTCCTCCGATGCGAGGCCAAAACTCACCAGAGAACCCACCACCTTCAAGGTGTGCTCTCCGTCGGGGCCGACGCCCCACTTTGGTCCTCTGCCAAGCTCCTTCTCGGTCTTGCCTCTTACATCAACTAGACGTGCACCAATTTCCCACCCACCATGGCTGCCTTCGAGGTTTCGTCACCCGTTTCAATGGGTTTTCCTTCTTCCCCCCCTGCCAGGGCCCTTTTCGATTTGTCCCCTTTACGTTTTGTTTGATACGAAGTGTGTTTTAGTACTCTTTACGTGTTATGGTTTTTCTTGCTAAACTTATGATAGTTTGATTTTTCTGCTGTTGAATTCCGTATGTTGGTATTGTGTCGAGTACTTGACACAGTTTGGAGATGATAGTTTTGAGTTTGTACTTTGTTGTTTTGCGTTGGGATTAAGGTTTTCTTTACGCCATAGCTAGCGCTGCATGCGAGTTCTTGTACCTTAACAATGAATATATGATATAAAAAAATAAAAATAAAAAAAGTAAAAAACCTCTACCTTATCCAACACAACCCATCTCCTCTACGCACCCGGCGATTGAAATCTCAACACCACGAGAAATCATCCTCAACTTCCACCACCCGCACTCTTGGTGAGTTGCACCCCCCCCCTATTATGGTTTCGGTCTTCAGCATCCGTTTCCTAGGGCCTGTCGCATCCTCTTCTTCGCTTTTGTTTTGCTCTTTCGCTTAACATTAGCACGGTCGGCAACACCCTCGCGTCCATGTTACAGACGGCTGGGATCACGGTTCACAGTAAGAGAAAGATTTTCATCAGGCTATGGTCGATTTCTCTGCTCTCTTTGATTACTTTTCGCTCGAGGCTGCCTAGTCAGACACCCACACATTTCCGATAGTTCCTACGATACTTGGGTCTACCCCTCCTTTACTCTCCTCTTGATTTCGTCCAGTTGCTCTGTTACAGCTACGAATTCACTCGCTAAGGTTGTTTCCTCTCAGCCCGGTTGCTCCGCTCGCTACCGCGTCCTTTCGCCACGGTCGCATACCTCTGTTACGCTCTGTCATGGTATTGCACTGCCTCCTTGACTGATGTCCAACGCCTTGGTCGGAAGTAATTGTCCAGGCACTTGCTGGTTAGCTCTTTTGGTCGGCCCCACTTTGATATGTGTTCCTTATCTATTGTGATTTTTCTATTGTGGAATTCGCTCTCTTGCCCTTTAGGGGTTTTACTTTTATTGCTGGAGTCTACAGAGAAGGTTATCCTGTTGCTTCCTGCTTTCATGTTTGGGGGGTCCTTTCTGTGTTCGGGGTTGCTGAGCGGTTTTGCCCCTTGGGTTTCTTACTGCTGGCGGGCGGGTTTCTCTTCTTATATGCGAGAAGTGCGGTTGGTTCCACACCAGAGGGACTTGGGGTGATGGTTTTTTCCTTGGTCCAGGGTGGAATCGTTCTGGGGATTAAGGTTTTCTTTACGCCATAGCTAGCGCTGCATGCGAGTTCTTGTACCTTAACAAGTAATACATGAGATACAAAAAAAAGAAACAAGAAAGAGAAAAAAAGAAAAACCTCTACCTTATCCAAGTAGAAGCATCCGAATCGGACTACGTCACATAAAGTTACAGGCCCTAGAAGATACTGGATCAAAGAGTGGTCATTTTGTAACGGGACGCAAGCTGTGTGAAAGTTAGACCCTTCAGTCTGGAAAGCCGCCCAGTACTAGAAGTGAAGTCTATACCCAGGAAGGGGGTCGTGGAACGCCCAAAGGACCTGTTAGCACAAGACCGATAACGATAGTTGTCACCATTGGTTCGATTCATAGTCAAGAGTCGTATAATGCCGGTAGACAAAACCGTAAGAGGCATATGCAGGCTGGTTTCTGACGGAGCTGACAAAAGAAGACTAGCCATCTTTGGTTCCGCAGGTAGTCTCTCTAGGTTAGCAAACGTGGGTGATTATTCGTAACTTGATTCCCTTCAGATAAAAGATTGTACGAACACTACGAGAGGTGTCCACACCATCTTAGAATAAAAGTTCTTACGTGTCTACAAGTCGCGTATGGGTGCAGAGGTTTTCAGGATCAGAAATGGTTCGCACTTCTGTTGAAGTCAGTAAAAAGAGTAAGAGGTACTTAGTTAAATGGAAAGATTATGTAGCCTGTGAACACCCAGATGCGGAATATAAATATCGAGGTGTCTTCGCAGCTTATACAAAAAACAAGCACCGGAAAAGAGACCTTCACAATATATACATGTTACTACTTTAAAAATTCCTATCGCACAATTACTTTATCAAAACTATTCGTCTCCCTAGACGATATTCTCCAACCACCAATTTAGCGATCAGGGCCGTAGCGTAATAACACTCTTCCATTACGCTACCCCCATAACTCAAAGGTTTGTCTAGGTGCCAATATCTCCACTTTCTTCTCTTTATATAGTTCTTTGTATTGCCAATATGGTTTTGGCAGACCTTCGAACTGTACTTCATCCATGAAGGTCGTCCCAATTCTTCCAACCACTCGTGCTTCTTCATCAAATGCCACCATCTCATCCCACTCAAACATATCTGCTATTCCTTCATCTTCAACATGGGCGAGGCATTTGGGACTCTCAAAACTCCACTGGCTTGGATCTTGAATATTCAAGATGGGGTGTTCCTGATGCCACCATCCGAATGGTATGATCATGTCATAGTTTCCTGCATCTGCTATCCCGCAGGAGACCTCAGTCATGTGTCCATGTTTTCCAATTTCTAATTTTATTGGATGAGAGACATATTTTCCTCCGGTAGAGAAAATTTCGCCATTGAAGGCCATGATTTGTAAGGGATTATCCCTTATTTCGTAGGGTATTCTGAGTATTCGTGCAGTGTTTTGGTTCAATAGGAAGATGTTTGATCCTGAGTCTAACAAAACTCGTATCTTATGGTGTCGATCATTGAGTTGTATGAAGGCATTGCCTTCGGGGCAATCATAATGTCTTGCGGCTGGTTTCATTCCCTTAGGGGCTGGGCCCCTATCTTCAATAAATCTTTTCACGATAGCTACATTGGTTTTATTTAGTAACTAGAGTGGGTTGTTACCGTGCCTGCACAGTTTCGGCTCTTTAAGCCTCCTCAGACAATCTTGTGTAAAAGTAATTATGCTAAACTATCCTATGTATATGCTTGTCACCTCATCAAATATTTTTGAAAATTTAAATAATTTTGCTCATATTGAGATTTGAACGCAAGACCTTTGGCAAACCGCTAAGTTAAAACCGATTAGGACGTCTCTCAGCAAATACTTTGCAATGTAAACAAACTTGCTTCTTGGATCAGGCAGCCCACTACTAGGGGTCTTTACCTCCTGCCAAGGAGTTCCGATCCAAAGCGGTGATTCGCTTCATTGTGGTATTTCTCTACCAGTTATTGCCACTAGGGTGCGCCTCCCTGTATGGTGGTCTTATGTCCCGTGTGTTTCAATACCAGCTTCGGCGAGAAGTCCACAGTACCGCCTCCTGGCCTCCAGCCTGACCCCATTGGTTCTCATGTGACCGGAAGCGGTCCTGATGGACGTATACGCCAACTTTAAGGGTTCCTCTGGGATCGCGCGCTTGGGCCGACAAGACCACTCGATATTGTATCTTGTTATGGTGAGGCCCTTAGTACTTGTTGGGTTTTCTCCCCCTAGGCGGCCCTTCTGGCTTTATCATTTTGTATCCTCTTTCCAGGAACTATTACGGAGGGGAGTTATGCCCGTACCTATTTCCCTCTAATCGACCGTATCCTGTAAGCGAAAATCTGTGCTTTTTCTTTCTAACCATCTTTTTTTCTTTTTTTTCTTTTTTTATCTCCAGTTTGTATTTGTTTGCTAAGCCGGCAGCTAAATAGGTACAAAGTCGCGTCCAGCTCAATGCTGATGTAGACCAAAAACCTCCAACTATAGTCCATCCCTCATCCCCCCCGCTAAAACCATCTGACCCTGTCCGACTAACCTAAACTACTTTGAATAGAGGTAGAAAGCGAAAGATCGGTACTACTGGTAAAAACTACAGGAGAAACAAAAGGCCTGAAAACATCGAACCAAAAACCTCCACAGACGTCAACCCCAAAGAAAAGCCCCAAAGCGACAGTGAGAAACCTATGAACCAAACAAAGAAAACTTCAAGCCCGTCTAGAAATCCCAACCCATTGACAAAAAGGGCTGATGAACCAACCCACTCGAGCATACACAAGGGCTGTAGTGACTGGGGCATAAAGCCCAGCCGGAGAGTCGAGGCGAGGACCAGAGGGAGATCCATGTAACTAAGCCAGCGCGGCGGAGATGGGTGGGGCCAGCGGCGAGACCCGGTGGTCACCGGAACCCGGACCAGAAGCGTTGCATAGCCTTGCCCCCTGAGGGGAAGGGCCAGAGGCGGAAGGCTGAAATCCCCTAGGAACAAGACAAAGTCAAGACCATCATAAGGGCGCAGAGCCAGGAGAAAAGAGCAGTAGGGTGCGAGCCAAAGATCGTAGTGTAGCTGTAACCGAGTAACGGGACGAAAACCGGGAGGCGAGGAAGGAGGGGTAGACCCAACACCGAGAAGTACGAAGCAAAGGACCACCAAGGGATCACAGTTTTTCGACAATGCGACCGTACCGGCCATAGCACTCAGGAGATAGTGCAATACCAGAGAGCAGAGCCACTGGGGCCACTACTTTGCCGATATCCCGAAGCTGCGCTATGCTTAAGACGAGGTGGAGGGGTTGCCGACTGTGCAAATGCTAAGCGAGGGCAGCAAAACAAGTGTGGAGAAAGAGGGGGAAGATCATGAAAACCCCATAGACGAAGGCACCCAAATACCTAAGCCATCAGAAGGGAATCAGAGCGAGAAAGGAGATGGCGGAGCATCACCCTCCTAGGCAACAAAGGCCAGCAGAAGAGGGGAGAAGGACACCAAAACCCACGATGATTTCCCATGGTGTTGAGATTTCAATCGGTGGAGGTGTAGAGGAGATGGTTCGTGCTTTCTAACCGTCTTTGTCCCTTAAGAATTGATACTATCTTCGATGGTCCCTAGGGTCCCCTCGGCTGATACACGAATTCTCACGGTTCGCTTGCTGGATATCGAATAACCTCGTCTTTCTCAATCTCCACTGGTTTGACTAAATACCTTGACCTTCTTCTCGTAGTTTCAATTAACCCACCGGGCTCTAAGTCAGCACTCATACCCTTACCAAGGCTCGCTTTTTACAGTGTCCCCTTCAAGTTCCATGTCAAGGACTTCTTCAGAGATTTCGGTTCCGGAATCGATTGTCCGACTACCCACTTGCCGTTGCCAGTGGTGCCATAGAGCTTTCATAGCTTGTTGTCGTCATCGTTAAACGTCCATGTTAGGGGCCTTCGACTCACCTGTCGCGAGCTTTCTCCTCGACTATCATCAGCCACAGCGGCTACCTGAGGTCTGTTTGGGCGCAATGGGTGGTTGAATCGTTAAGGCGATTTTTTCTTAGATTGGGGCTCCGAATGCATGATCCTTACCGCATTGACCTTGATTTCCTTCTGACATTATTTCCAACCGTAGTTTGTCAGTGTACATCTTTTGCATTGGCCCGCAGTTTTCAGTTCATCAATAGTATATTGTTCGATTCCCTTATGGGCTTCTGCCCATACCCTATGTATTATTTTTTGCCTAGGCCCCGTCTTCTCTCTTTCCTCATTGCTGCTTTCCCCTTCTGGTACTCTGCTTTTTCCTTAGCTGAGTATTGTCTATTTGGTCTCTTCGTCGTCACCTTTGAGGTGTCTTCATCTCGCTTTCGCTTCCCACTTGAGGCCAATCCTGAGCTACTACCTTTTAGTCCTTGTCTTTCTTTGAAATCTTCCTCGGCTTGTGTTGCTGTCCGGACAGCCTCTAACCATTCTGAATCAAGGATGTATTCTTCCATTGACAATCGTCGCAGTGCTTCGTCTGGGAGATGATCCTCAATGATTTTCCTCCACACAACCCAGACATCTTGACAAGGATGTTGAGGTTTTCTATCTCTAAAAGGTACTAGTTTACATCACCTTTGTATTTGACGTTCTCCATTGATCGGAGGGATTTTTCAGCTTCATGTGTGGGACTGAAGCATCGCTTAACTTGTTTGGCGAAGACTTCTCATAGGTTATAACCTTCCTGCTTGGTAGCTCCAAGCTCCCCAGTCATTCCTTTTCGGTAG
Organism: Tuber borchii; assembly: GCA_003070745.1. NCBI lineage: Eukaryota > Fungi > Ascomycota > Pezizomycetes > Pezizales > Tuberaceae > Tuber > Tuber borchii. Next base: position 74,523 of record NESQ01000402.1, read on the forward strand.
GCGATGGTGAAAGGTGCAACTTGTTTCCCTTCCATTTTGCTAAGAGCGTAGGTAATTCGATCTGACTCTTTTTTCCATTGCCACTTATTTCGTCTGCAGTAATCTCGACAGGTGATTAACCAAAGTTCCATGTTTTGGTGGTCGTCATGTTTGTAGACTTAAGGGGCTTGGGCTGGTCGACTTGATCTCTTTCCAAAAGCTCAGCCCATTATTTTGGCAAGCCTTTGAATAGCATTTTTATCGACATCGTCAGAGTCTCCATCGTCTTCTGACTCATCACTGTCATCTGAGGGGGGACATCCACCTCCACCACCTCTGGAGGCGGGTCCTCCTTCTCGTCCTTCTCTATCATCTCCGCCCCGTTGGTCTCCTCCTCCCCCTTCTACTGGGTTTCCAGATACCCCTTGATTTCTCAGTTGTTGCTGTACACCGTTTCCTCCTCCTGCTGCTGCCGTTGTGTTAGGGGTAAGGTCTGACTCCTTCTGCTTCCCTTTGACCTGTCTTAACAAGCTCTGGACCATTTCTTGCATTTCAGCTAGCTGGCTAGCTTGTTGTCCTTGCCCTCGTCTTTCCTCTTTGAGCTGTCGATCCAGGCTCCCGAGTTCTTGTCGGTGCTGAGCTTTTGCTTCTTCCAGGGCTTGGTCTAACATCTGGTCTCGAGTGAATGAAGCTGAGCCTTCCCCTACAATAGCACTTGCTAATTGAGAGCTGATGTTCTCGTGGTGGGTCTGTCTTTCGTCCTGTGCTGTTAACCTTTCGCGTAAGGCTTGTTGGGCACTAGTATCCTGGTTCTTGACTAGTTCTATGAGACCGTCAATTTTGGTGAATTCTGCTTCGACGAACCTTTTCCCCTGGGCCAAAAGTTGTCTAACTTTCCAGAGCTTCTAGGCCGTATTTTAGGCTTACGGGGTGAGAACGTTGAAAGCTAGATGCTGGGCATCTATGCTATGTGCTAGGTGCGGGACCAAAATATTCAGGAGCTCTCTTACTTATATTAAGCGCAGTTCTCCTTCTCCGGTCGCAAGTGGGTTTTGAGCTAACCCTAGGAAGCCTAGCTTGGATTTTTGTCTCGCCATGAAGCATGAACTGCTTCCTAGATTCTCAGAGGGCTGTCTAGAATGGTGTGGTTTATCCGTTGTGTCTATTACCAATGGGCTGTGGGTTGAGGCCAACTCGTCGTTGTCTACCTCCATAGGCTCGTCGCCACTTCGTCTTGGGTTAAGACCGGATATTATGTAAAGTGATGAAGGGGTTTGCTTCTCTTTCCAGACTGTACCACCGTCTTCTGATTTTCGCGGTCAGAGTCTCGTCCCACTCGGATTCGTAGTCTTCTTTTGTGGGTGGTTCTCAAACAAAATCGTGTCCTTCAAGGTATTGATAGAGGGTTTTTAAGCATTGGGTGGTGACTATACTTCGTAGGTTGGTCCACCACTCATATGTTTCGTAGTAGGGTTCGGTTCTTGCGTCAGATTGCAAGACTTGTATGATGGAGCGTATAGGGATTTCTGGATGGGGTTCTGTAATTGAGTTGAGGGATATCTCAATTATATTCTATCTCTGATCTTCTGAGATGGAAGATCCTTAGGAGGATAGAGCTGAGCAGTAGAGAGTAGTCTGACTCATTCGTCTTAGTAACGTAGAGAATAACAATATACTGTTATAGGGGTAGCGTAATGGAGAAGGTTGATTACTGTTATGGGGGTAGTGTAATGGAAGAATATTATCATGCTAAGGCCCTAATCGCTTTGAAGTGTTCTTTGGAGATAATCGTCTAGGGAGACGAATGGTTTTAAAGTAAAGTAATCGTGCGATAAAAGTGTGAAGTAATAACGTGTATATATTGTTAAGGTCTCTTCTCCGTTGCTTGTTGTTTGTATAAGCTGCGAAGACAGCTCGATATTTATATTCCACGTCTGGGTGCTCGCGGGCTACATAATCTTTCTATATGACTAAGTATCTCTTACTCTTCTTTCCGATTTCAATAGCAGTGCGAACCCTTTCTGACCCTGAAAACCTCTGCACCAATACGCGACTTGTAGACACGTAAGAACTTTTATTCTACGATGGTGTGGATACCTCTCGTAGTGTTCGTACGATCTTTTATCCGAAGCGAATCAAGTTACAAATAATCACCCACCTTTGCTAACGCAGAGAGACTACTTGCTTGTTAGGCACAGAGCTCCCCAGTACATTATTGGGGGCAAGTTACCCTACCTTGCGCAAAAATCTCCTTTGGAAAAATAAAACTCACCCCCCTCCGGCTCCGACATTGGACCGCTAGGTCAACACTGGACGCCGCGGAAGTTGTGTCCCCTCACCAAAACCCATAGTCAAGATGACCCATCAAGTAACACTGTTACGGTCTAGTTGGATACTCACGTGACTTCTCTCATAAGATCACGTGTTCAACTCCCTACCTCATCAGAGTTGTTTTGACTTAAGTCGAGAGCGGTCTTTGACTAGAAGCAAGTCTTCATTAGAGTCATGCAACCGTAGGGTTTTCACTGAAACATGAAGTTAGAATTCCTAGCTAGGAATAGAATCTTCTTTGGTGAAAAACTATTGGTTCAATAAAGAGTTATGTACAAACTCATAGAACATGATAGTAACTCTGCAAGAAAGTTAGACGCTTCAGTCTGGAAAGTCGCCCAGTACTAGAAGAATAGTCTATACCCAGGAAGGGGGTTGGGGAACCCCCAAAGCACATGTTAGCATAAGACCGATAACTATGTTCGTAACCATTGGTTCGATCCATAGTGAAGAGTCGTATAATGCCGGTAGACGAAAACTGCAAGACGCACATGCAGTCTGGTTTCCGACGGAGCTGACAAAAGAAGACTGGCCATCTTCGGTTCAGCGGGTAGTCTCTCCGCGTTAGCAAACGTGGGTGATTATTCGTAACTTGATTCGCTTCGGATAAAAGATCGTAGGAACACTATCAGAGGTGACCACACCCTCATAGAATAAAGGTTCTTACGTGTCTACAAGTCGCTTATGGGTGCAGAGGTTTTCAGGGTCAGAAAGGGTTCGCACTTCTCTTGAAGTCGGAAAGAAGAGTAAGAGATACTTAGTTATATAGAAAGATTATGTAGCCCGCGAACACCCAGACGCGGAATATAAATATCGAGGTGTCTTCGCAGCTTATACAAAAAAGGACAAGCAATGGAGAAGTTTTTCTTTTTTTCTTTTTTTTCTTTTTTTTTTTGTCTTTTTTTATCTCCAGTTTGTATTTGTTTGCTAAGCCGGCAGCTATCTAGGTACAAAGTCGCTTCCAGCTCAATGCCGATGTAGACCAAAAACCTCCAACTACAGTCCATCCTTCATCCCCCCTGCTAAAACCATCTGACCCTGCCCGACGAACCTAAGCTAATTTGAATAGATGCAGAAAGCGAAAGCCCGGTACTACTGGTAAAAACTACAGGAGAAACAAAAGGCCTGAAAAGATCGAACCAAAAACCTCCACAGACGTCAACCCCAAAGAAAAGCCCCAAAGCGACAGTGAGAAACCTATGAACCAAACAAAGAAAACTTCAAGCCCGTCTAGAAATCCCAACCCGTTGACAAAAAGGGCGGATGAACCAACCCACTCGAGCATACACAAGGGCTGTAATGACCGGGGCATAAAGCCCAGCCGGAGAGTCAAGGCGAAGACCAGAGGGAGATCCATATAACTAAGCCAGCGCGGCGGAGAGGTGTGGCGCCAGGAGCGAGACCTTGTGGTCACCGGAACCCGGACCAGAAGAGTTGCATACCCTTGCCCCCTGAGGGGAAGGGCCAGAGGCCGAATGCTGAAATCCCCTAGGAACAAGACAAAGTCAAGACCATCATAAGGGCACAGAGCCAGGAGAAAAGAGCAGTAGTGTGCCAGCCAACGATCGTGGTGTAGCTGTAACCGAGTAACGGGACGAAAACCGGGAGGCGAGGAAGGAGGGGTAGACCCAACACCGAGAAGTACGAAGCAAAGGACCACCAAGGGATCACAGTTTTTCAACAATGCGAGCGTACCGGCCGTAGCGCTCAGGAGATAGTGCAATACCAGAGAGCAGAGCCACCGGGGCCACTACTTCACCGATAACCCGAAGCTGGGCTATGCTTAAGACGAGGTGGAGGGGTTGCCGACCGTGGAAATGCTAAGCGAGGGCAGCAAAACAAGTGCGGAGAAAGAGGTGGAAGAGCATGCAAACCCCATAGACGAAGGCACCCAAATACCTAAGCCATCAGAAGGGAATCAGAGGGAGAAAGGAGCTGGCAGAGTATCACCCTCCTAGGCAACAACGGCCATCAGAAGAGGCGAGAGGGACACCAAAACCCACGATGATTTCCCATGGTGTTGAGATTTCAATCGCCTGAGGTGTCGAGGAGATGGTTCGTGATAAGCAACGGAGAAGAGACCTTAACAATATATACACGTAACTACTTCAAACTTTATCGCAGGAATTACTTTACTTTGAAACATTCGTCTCCCTAGACGATTATCTCCAAACACTTTAAAGCGATTAGGGCCTCAGCGTGATAACATTCTTCTATCACACTACCCCCATAACAGTATATTGTTATTCTCTACGTTACCGAGACGAATGAGTCAGACCACCCTCTACGAGTTAGCTCTATCCTCTCCCGAATCTTCTACATCAGAAGATCAACCACAGAAAATAATTTAGATATCTCTTAACTCAATTATCGAACCCCATCCTGAAATCCCCATACCCTCTATCACACAAGTCTTGCAATCTGAAGCAAGTACCGAACCCTAC